>RJWM01001563.1:41859-152103 GCA_004363535.1 Dasyprocta punctata
AAAAAAAAAAAAAAAAAAAAAAAAAAAAAAAAAAAAAAAAAAAAAAAAAAAAAAAAAAAAAAAAAAAAAAAAAAAAAAAAAAAAAAAAAAAAAAAAAAAAAAAAAAAAAAAAAAAAAAAAAAAAAAGAAGAGGAGCACAAGAAAATGATAGAAACCATGAATACCCAACATAAGAAAGAAATGGAATACATTAAACAGATTGAAGCAGATGTTCAGGAAATTAAAAATTTTGTTGAATGTTTACAAAATTGACTGAACAAAAGTGAAGACAGCACATTAGATGTAGAAGACAAGGTTGATGTTAGAAAAAGAAGAACAAGTCAAGATTTCATAAAAATGGCAAGACAGCTTGAAAAACTGAATTCAACATCTGCAAGATGATGAAAAAAAATATCATGAGTTGATCAGAGTCAATCAAAGAGCAGGAATCAGTATAAATGACATAAAAATTCCTGTTCACAGAAGTAATCACAGAAAACTTCCAAAGAATTAGACATAGGGATAAATGAGTCATATGGAAATCTAATTATTCATGACCAAAATAAATCTACACCAAGCCATATAATAATCAAGATTCAAGAAATTAAGTCAAACAAAATATTAAAAGTTGTTAGGGAGCCGGGGATTGAGCCCAGTGGCATAAGCACCTGCCTGGCAGGTGTGAGATTGTGAGTTTTATCCCTTTTACCAAAAATAAAAGTTGTTAAAGGAAAGAGATAAATCACCTATAAGAGAAAGTCCATCAGAATCACAGCAGTCTTCTCAACACAAGTGCTTAATTCAAGGAGATCTTGGAGCCAAATATTTCATATCCTGAGACAAGAAAAAATTCCAACCCAGATTAATGTATCCTTCAAAACAATCTTTAAAATCAGTGGGAAAATGAGATACTTTCATGACACAGAACCACTGAAGAAATTCGTAACCACCAAACCAGACATCCACAATATTTAGAAAAATATTTTAGAAAGACATAAAGTAGAATTCAATACTGAAACTGTCAATAAAAGAAACCAATAGGCAAGACAGGCATTTAAACAGTGGTGAAAGTAGGAACCAACAAGAGGAAAATAAAATGACAAGGATAAGTCAATACATATCACTTACAACCATCAATGCAGATCATCTCAATTCATCAGTCAAAAGAAAAAGAATGGTAGAACGAATCAATAAACAAAACTCAACAATATGTTGCATTGTAGAAACATGTTTAACTCAAAAAAATTCATAGACTAAAAGTCAAAGGATGGAAAACTATTTAATTTGACAAGGCCCCTGAAAAAAGCAGGGATAGCTATTCTCTTTGCATAGAAAGTGATCTTCAAGCCCAGACTGAACAAAAGAGACAGAGAGGGTCACTATATACTTCCCAAGGAAAAACTCCAAGATAAAAGATACTTATCATAAATATATATGCACCAAACACAGGTGCATGTATATAAAACAAATATTAAAAGACATGGAAAATCAAACAAGCACTAAAGAAATGAAAATTGGGGACCATAATATACCAGTCTCAAATAGAACAACCAGACAAAAGATCAAGAAAGAATTAACAAAATTGAACTAAAACTGTGAACAAGTGGACTTAGCATAGGTGTACACAGTGTTCCACCACCAACATCAGAATCCATATTCTTTTCATCTGAGCATGTGATATTCTTCAAAACAGATCATATTCTAGCCCATAGAACATGCTCAAGTAAATGCAAAGCAATTGGAATTACCTGCAACGAAACTGGAAATCAAGGGAAAAAGAAATAATGAAAATTGCATTAACACAAGGAAATTAAATAACACCTTACTGAACAACCAATGAGTCACAGAAAATAATAGAGAAAAAATTAAACAGTATGTAAAATTAAATCATGCAGCTGATAAAACATGCTGGGACTTATGGGACAAAATGAAAGCAGTTTTAAAAGGGAAATTCATACTGTTGAATTCTCATATCAGGAAACAAGAATGAGCTCAAACAAACCTACTGACGAAATGTCTAGAAAAAGAAGAACAAGTCAAGCCCAAAACTTGTATGAGGGAGGAAATTATAAAGAGCACAGCAGAAATTAATACAGCTGTGACTAAGAAAACAATACAAAGAACCAATGAATAGATGAGTTTGTTCCTTGAATGATTAATGCAAAATTAAATTTAAAAATCATGCAATTAGCAGCAAAAGGGTGAAATCACAACAAATCTTGTGAAAATCCAGATCATCAATAACTACTTCAAGAAACTTTAACAAGTTGTAAAACACAGAAGAAAAGGTCAGATTTTTGGATGCATATGAATGAATAAAATTGAAACAAAAAGATATATGGTAAATGACTCAATATCAATGAATGAAATTGATAATGTAATGAAAAACTCAGTAAAGAAAAGTCCAGGTCCTGATGAATTTACTGTGGAATTGTACAAGAAATTTAGAGAAGATATAATGACATTCCTCCTCAAACTATTTAATGAAATGGGAAGGGAAGTAGTACTCCCAAAGTCATTTCTGAAAGCAAGTATTACCTAGATACCTAAAACAGAGAAAGACCCAATCCAAAAAGAGAAATAAAGGCCACTCTCCATAATCAATTTAGACACAAAAATCTTCAGTAAGATACTGGCATGCAGAATGCAGCAAATCATTGAGAAGATTGTATAAGATGACAAAGTAGGATTCACCCCCAGGGCATAAGGTTGGTTAAACATATGCAAGTCAATAAATGTAATATATCATATTAACAGAGCCAAAAATAAAAATCACACGATCATCACTATAGATGCAGAAAAAGCATTTGACAAATTCCAACATCCATATATGCTAAAATCCCTACATTAATTGGGAATAGATGGTCTTCATATCAGTCTGATAAAACAATCTATGACAAACCAACAGTCAGCATCATATTAAATGGCCCAAACTAAAAGTTGTCACTCTAATATTAGGAACAAGACAAGGATGTATACTCTCACTACTCCCACTCACAATAGCTCTGGGGACATTAGCTGAAACAATTAGACAAGAGAAACAGATAAAGGAAATAAAGATAGGCAAGGAAGAACTTAAATTACGATTATTGCAAATAGCATGACACTCTGCATAGAAGATCCTAAAAACTCCACTAAAAGATTTCTAGATTTGATAACCAAATTCAATAATGTAGTTGGACACAATGTCAACAGTCAAAGATTAATAAAATTTCTGTACACAGATAACAAGCTCACTGAGAGAGAAATTAGGGAAACAACTCCCTTCACAATAGCATAAAAATTAAAATACATATGTATCAATCTAAAACAGAATGCAAAAGATAGCAATCCCTGACTTGAAATTACACTACAAAGCTACTGTGATTAAAACAGCATAGTACTGGAGAAAAACAGACTTGAGGATCAATAGAACAGACTAGAAGATCCTGAAACAACTCCAAACCCTCTCAGCCACAGTATCTTTGACAAAGGGACCAAACACCTTCAATGGAAGAAAGATACCCACTTTAAGAAATAGTGCTGAAAAAACTGGCTTTCCACATGAGTGGTGAAGACTAAAACTAGACCGAAATCTATCATCATTCACTAAACTAAAATCAAATGAATCAAAGATCTAAATACAAAAAAGGTAACACAAAATGTACTGGAATATAAAATAGGTAGAACTCTCGAAGATACAGGTAGGTGTAGGTAAAAACTTCATGAACAAGATGATTCTTTGTAGTATGTGAAATACTACAAAGAATCAACAACTGGAATCTCATCTTACTACAAAGGATTTGTACAGAAAAAGAATTCACCAACAGAGTGCAATGACAACCCACAGACTACGAAACAAACTTTAGCCTGTTATATCTCAGACAAAGAATTAAGTTCTGGAACATATAAAGAATTGAAAAAAATTAGACCCTCCAAATATAAAATCCCAATTTAAAGATGGGAATCTGAGTTGAATACATACTTCTGATATGATGAAGTAGAAACTACAAATAAATTTGTTAACAAATGTTCAACATCACTAGTCATGCAAGAGTTGCAAATTAAAGCATTGTCGAGATTTCATTTCAATCCAGAAAAAATGGCTATTACCAAGAAGGTGAAAAAACAACCCTTCTCCAGAATTAGGATAAGAACCAAATGTAATTTCATCAGCTTAAAATGTATATAATTGTTGCTTTCACAATACTGGCTACTGAATAACATTGTCATGCAATAAAGAATTACTATAGAAATGAATTCATAAATGCAAACAGCATTGGAAAAAAGCAATTATAAAGACATTTCTAATAAAATTACATAATCTAGGATATAAATAATGAATGATAATGAACTAGATAACTAGTAAAATTTTCTGTGATTAAGTGAGAAACAGAGATTATGGAGGTAGTAAAAGTGTTTCAAGCCTAACCATTATAATAACCTTGCTATTATGTGAGATGTGTCTCTCAAAATTTATATGGTGAAAACCTTACACGCGATAACTCAGAATGTACATTTGAACATATGGCCTTTAGATAGATGACATGATCGACAATATAATGTAACTTGATGACATGTGACAAGTATCCTTATAAAAAATAAGATTAGGTTACAAGGGAGATACCATGTAAAGTCATATTATGAAAGTGGACATCTACAAGCAAAAGGAAAAAACCTAAGGAAGAACCAATCTTGAATACTTGATCTTGAAATTTCAGCCCAAAAAATTGTAATAAAAATATTCTGTTGAGTATGAACCAGGGTTTATCCTATTTTGTTATATTAAGCCAGACAAACTAAAATAGGCCCAATGTCAAGAAAGAACAGAGGGAAAGCCAAGGTTCAAACATAGTGAAACAAAGAATTGTGTTGGAGGAAAACGTGGAATAAATTATTGTCCAGACAGTTACAGACTTTATAGACTACAATAAAAATCTTTATTTGATTGTCAGAATAATTTGCAAGACAACACTAGATTTCAGGAAATGAGTGTATGTTTACTAGACAATATGATTAGATATTCAGCAAGTATGTGAATGCATATTACCAACTCTTAGCTACAAATTTCAGAAAACCTTAAAAGAGGATATTTATTTTTACATAAGAAATCTAGATATTGGTGAATTCTGTAGTTATTTAGTCCATAGAAAAGAATATTTTCTCTTTCTTGGTTCCTTAAACTATTACTATCATAAAATTACTTTTATTGGTACATCATTTTATATATCTATGTATCTATATAGATAGGATTCATCATAGTGAATTTGAACTGTACACAATATATCTTGATGCTTCTGCTTTTACATCCCATTCCTCTTCATTCAACACTCATTTCCCCGCTTATTTATGAAAACATTGTTTCCATTTTTCTTTCTATTGTTTTTTTCTTCTCTCTTTTCTCCCTCCCCCATTCAAGTTCTCCTTCACTTTTGAGAATTTTATTACTATTTTATGATATCTGTTATATATTTTGGTCCTTATTTGCACTTTTGGTTTCTCACGTCAGAGTGACAATGAGATATTTAAACATGTGTGCTTGATTTATTTTGATTAAGAGTCTGGTCTCTAGGTGCACCCATTTACCTAAAAAGTCTCAAAATTTTCCTATGTTATGGCTGAGTACTATTGTATAAACGAAGAATACTTTCTTTAAACATTCACTGGTTGGTGGATATTTGGGTTGTCTCCAAGATTCAGCTATTACAAACTGTGTTTCTCTGAACTTAGATATACATATATCACTGTGGTTAGATGTTTTTAATTCTTCTGGGACTATAGCAAGAAGGATAATAGCTGGGTCAAATGGTACCTCTAATCCTAGACTTTTGAAGAGTCTCAATTCTGATTTCCACAGTTTTTGAACCACTCTACACTCCCAACAAGAGTTGATAAGATTTTCTTTAACCCCACAGCCTTATCTGCATTTGTCATGGGTCGATTTCGAGATAATAGCTATTCTTTCTAGACTGAGATGGAATCTCAGTGAAGTTTCAATTTACATCTCTCTAATGATCAGTGATATTGAACATTTTTTTCATATATTTATTTGCCATTTGCATTTCTTCATCTGAGAACTGTCTATTAATTTCAGATGCCCATTTAACACAGGGTCTTTAAGTTTGAGGAAGATTGATTTTTTTGAGTTCATTATATATACTAGACATCAGTTCTTTTTCTGAGGAATAGCTAACTAAAATTTGTTTCCGAACCTGTGGGTTGTTTCTTCAATCTGTTGGTGGTTTCTTTGTTGTGCAAAATGTTTTTAAAAAGATAAAATCTCACTTGTTGATTCTTGGGGATATTTCCTGTGTGATCCTTGTTTTGTTCATAAAATGTTTGCCTATAACTATGATTCTGTCTTAGAGTAGATTTAGTGTTATCATTTGAATATTTATAACTTCGATCCATTTTAATTTTAATTCAGTACATGGTGAGAGATATGGTTCTAATTTTAACTTTTGGCATGTGGAAAGCCAGTTTTCCCAGCATCATTTATTGAAGAGGCTATCTTTCTTCCCATGAGAGTGTTTGGTCCCTTTGTCAAATATAAGGTACTGAGTGTGTTTGGAGTTATTTTTGTATCTTCAAATCTGTTCCATTTATCTCTGTATTTGTTTTTTTGTCTGTTTGCTTTGTTTTTGTTTTTGTTTTTGTGAATATCACAGTGTTTTTATGACAGTAGCTTTTGAGGGTTGACTTTGTATATAACTATGTTACAGAATTTGGCTATCAAATTTAGAAGTCTTGGTGTAGTTTTTAGGTCTTCTGTCTAGAGTAACATGTCATCTGCAAAAAATGATAATGTAATTTCTTCCTTTTCTAATTTTATTCCTTATATTTGTTTCTCTTGAATAGTTGTTCTGCCTAATATTTCCAGAACTGTATTGAATATGAGTAGTGATAGTGGACATTCTTGTCTTGTTTCTGATTTTAGAGTGAAAGTTTTCATCTTTTGCAGATAAGGACCACATTTGAAGTTGATAGAATCTCTTTATGACAAAAAATGGGCAACATCATAAGAAATGAAAAATGAAATCGTTTGCTTGAAAATCAGGAAAGAAAATAAGGATTCTCACTATTACCACTTTTACTCAACATGCTACTAGAAATATTAGCAGAACAATCAGGCAATGGGAATAAATAAAAGGGACATACACAAGAAAAAATAAATCAAATTATTATTTGCAGATCACAAGATACTCTACAGAAAGACCCACTCTATTTTACAAAAAAATCTTAGCAATAGCAAACAAATTCAGCAATGTAGCACAGAATAAAATAAATGCACAAAATTTAATATGCCATGTACTTGAACCTAATAAGCTAAATGAATGTAAAGATTATATGCCATAGGCTTAAGCTGATAATATAATAATAAGGATAAAAATGAGAAAAGGGCATTTAGAGGCAGAAGGAGGGAGGTGAGGGGGAAGGGTGTGAAATATATTATCTATATTATGTAAATGTACCTACTGTCAACAAGCATGTAAATTTCTTGTGATGTAAATGTATACTAATAAAATAATAAAAAATGAATATACACTGTAACGTTAATGTCTAATTGCAGAGTCAAAGTACCTGAGCCCCCAAAGTTAAAAGAGGAAAGGTTTATTATGGATCACACTGTGTAGAGGTTTTAGTTCATAGTTGATTGGCTCCAAGGCAAGGCGGCATGGCAGAGGGGAAACTATTCATAGCAGCAGAAGGCATCAAGACAGCAAACAGTGAAATAGAAAAGCAGTCAGTGGTGATAGCAGCCTTCTTTCTGTCCCTTATATTCTAGCCAGGTTACCTGCCTTTAGGGAGAGTAGCGCTCACACTCAGAGTAGGGCACCCTTAATCTTACTCAGAACTATGCCAAAACAATCAGTGGACTAATTTAGTAATCACATATTCTTGATCCCAGCACCACACATTTAATCCTAGCATCTCATACTCTATATCCAGCCAACTCTGAAAAGCCCCACATATGACTACATGAAATGCTATGTGTGAATAGTTCAGCTAAGCGTTTTTTGGTCTGTTTGATTTATCATGAGTCAAAAGTGAAGTCATTGGGCAGGGATATACTAGTTATATCAGGCAAAGAATTCAAAAGAGAATAGACCCTTGGGCATTTCATATTGTGAACATTTACAAGAAAATGGTACAGAAAAAACTTTGATATATTACTGCAAATTTATAGAATTATTACATATTGTGTATGCAAGAAAAATTTAGAGTGTCAGCCTAAGGGGTGAGGAAAAATAAGTTAGTATAGAATTGATAAATTCCAATGCAAAGTATGATCCTTTTCAGGATGAGTAATTTTTTAAAATAAGTATATATATATATATTCAAATTATTTTGCTCATTGAACAGTTGTGGTAGTGGAATACATGGAGTGTTTTAGTCAGTGATTTGTAAAGGTTAAGAAGCCATGAATATGTGATTAATATATCAATGTACTTAATCACATTGCTTTCCAATATCATTAGTAATAATTATGTTGAAATATTAAAAAGAAATACTTTAGCATGTAATTGAAAATTAGGAAACCTGTTGTTTACTTATTAACTGTGCTGAAAGAAATTATTTTTGGACAAAAATTAAACTAAATTTTGAAATAGTCTCCCACCTTAAATTTTTAATATTCATTCATTTCACTAAGCAAAGCTTTACTAAGTATATACCAAAGGCAATACACTTTTCTATGTGCTAAGAATAAGGGGCCGGAATGTAGCTCAGCAGTACAGCACCTGCCTGGGAAGTGCATGATCCTGAATTCAATTCCAGGTCCACACACACACACACACACACACACACACACACACACAAAATACAGAATAAAAATGTTACAGTACAGTGCCTGAGCACAAGAACTTCATTTGAGAAGACATAATTATGCATAAACAGTTACAGTAGAAGAGTTTAAGAAAAGCTTTTCTGTGACTCAAAGATGAACGAAATAAATTGGTTCTTACTGTGTAATCCTTTATATAATACCACATGTAATATATATTTCATGGAAAATTTTGAATTGGAATTTCTATCTGTTGGTAGCTTTAGTTATAAATTCATTATAAAAAACTGTATACATATATATACATATATAGATATAGATATAGATATAGATATAGATATAGATATATCAACCAAAATATTTACTTCAATATTTCTATGTATAATAAACCGAGATAGATTTTGTACATAGATGACTACAATGATTATATAGATGGAGAAAAATAGAAAAAACGTACTAGTTTATATGTCTTAGCATCCATGTACTTATATTGATGAAATCATATACACTTCACAATATTTAAAACTCAATTAAAATGAAAACAAGCAAATTTGATAGAAAGTATGGCATGTATCTTGAAGTGCTACACGTTTTTGGATTCATAAAGATTGGAAATGTAATAATGTTTGATAACTCTTAATAGCAGAAGTGAGACACAATAGAAAAATGAAGACAGATAAGAACATTCATAAATGAAAACTGTACTTTCAGGAAGACTATATATTCTGGAAAACAGTTAAGGATACAGAATGCTTTTCATACCAACATTCTTTTGGTTAATTCAGACCCATCATACCTACAATCTTTAAGGATATTGTATGTTTACAATAGAAGCCATTGGAACACACATGGTGATGCAATACCATGACCCACCTTGGCAAATGACACAATTGGTGGAGAAAAAGCTAGAAGAGCTAACAACTTCCACACTTCACTTCCAAAATAACCCCTGAGAAGATAGATAGATAGATAGATAGATAGATAGATAGATAGATAGGGAGATAGATAGGGAGATAGATATGGAGATATATATATATAGAGAGAGATACAGAGATAGAAATACAGAGAGACAAAAAGAGATTAATTTTGATTAATATAGGCTTTATTTTGACTAGGTTTTAAACACCCAACAGGAAAATATTAACAAAACTTTGAGTAATAATGACATAAAATGAAATATAGGCTAGATATAGAAGGAACTACAAACATCACACCAGTATTTGCTGGCAGTACCCAGTTGAATCTATAACTCATAGCCATAAAAAGTCATGATACACAGTTCCACTAGCTTTTTAAAAAATGTAACTTTTAGCCTGTGTTAGCATATTGTTTCTATGCTATTTTGATGAACATTAAAGAATCCTTAAGGGTAAACATCTGGCTTTTTATACAGGTCTGCCTATTGGATAAAAATATCAGTACAAATATTCTACCTACTAAGATTTGTTAACTCTATGTTCATATTATCTGAAGCAAACCACTACAAAAAATTTTCAGGTCTAAAATAAAGGTCAGATCCAGGTTCTGAGCCCTATTATAAAAAAATTGACAGCCCAGTTGCTACTACAATGTCAATATCTTTATTTAGTATATTTTCTAACCATAGTTGTAATTAAATAAAAGAACATTAGATTTCCTTAGCAAACAGGGAAAAGTCTATATGCTCTTAAACTCCAACTGCTATATTTTCGTCTACATCTTAATAGAAATAGAGATTAACATTAAAGACAAAAGGCTTCTGACAAATGCTACAGAATTTTGTCTGACTTTAATAACTTTTTAGAGACAATATTTAACTAGATTCTACTTTTAATTTTTGGAGCCCGCTTGTTTAACATGGCTACAAGGTAAAATGTCATTGTCTTGCAAATGTCCTGTCCTCTTTTCCAGACTGTAACCAGGATGATGGTGAATTAAACGACATA
This sequence comes from Dasyprocta punctata, assembly GCA_004363535.1. Taxonomy (NCBI): domain Eukaryota; kingdom Metazoa; phylum Chordata; class Mammalia; order Rodentia; family Dasyproctidae; genus Dasyprocta; species Dasyprocta punctata. The sequence continues at coordinate 52,528 of RJWM01001563.1, forward strand.
ATAAGCTAAGGGAGGGAAGGTTTATTTAGGAATGAAGCCAAAGAAGAAATGAAGACCACAGGGAATTGAAAATTCTAGAAACTGAAATCTCTGCAAACTGTAAGTGGGGTTTTTGCTGTGATTGTACCTGACCATGTGGTTTAACGAAATTGGAACTGGTTTGGAGGAGTTTTGAAATAGTTGAAGAATTGGGCTGGAAAAAGCCTAGAAGCTGTATGCATAGCCTGACAAGTGATTCTAGTCAGAACTCAGAAGATCTGAATATTTATAAGAACATGGAGCTTAAAGGAGGTTTTGGTTGAATACAAAAAATTTGTTGGTAATTGGAATACAGGCCATGTGTGTTGTACTGTTGGGAAGGTTTTCTATGTTTACTCTATGTCCTGAAATTTTGAATGTGGTTGATATTAAGGGAAGTAGGCTAGTTGTTCTACTTGAGAAAATTTCAAGATGTACTGATGTTCAGCCTGTGACATGATTATTGCTGGCTGGCAGATTTATAGTGAGAATCAGGGAAAGAAAGCACAGCAAAAATGTTTGAAAAACTTGAATTTTGGTCCAAAAGGAAGGATGTGTAAAGTTGGGGCCACTGGAGGTGTCGTTACAGAAGAGATTAGCACTAGAAAGGCCTTTTATGGTATTAGTTCCCTATAATTTTCATTACTGTATTTAGTCCTTTGACCATTAGCAGGCTCCTTGGAACCACGGTGCAAATTGGACTGGCTACTGCCTCCACTATTGGCAGATGTTGGTATCATCTATTTGATGGTGGTTTAGCCAGCATGAAGAATGCAAGAGTTGTGGAGTTAGAGAGGCTTTCCCTCAGATTTTGAAGGAAATTCTGAGAGCAAATATAAAGAGCCTTTGAAAGAACAGTGTGTGAAGCTGTAGGAATGAAGCCCGTGAAGAACTGAAGACCACGGGGAATTCAAGATTCCAGAAGTCTAGAACATTTTCTGAGAAAAGTCACAGGTCAATAGTGGAGACAGCATTAGCAAGAAACCTTGTGGTTTGTAACCATAAGGTCACGGGAGAGGGCATTCTGGAACTCACATCTCACTACCTTATAACCCTGTTGCTGGATATGAAGTTCCAGGACTTAATGTGTTCCCTGCTGGGTGTTGGTATTGTGGTAGCTCAATTGTTCTTTATTCCCTTATTCTTCCTTTTGAATTTGGAGTGCTTAGTTTGTGACATTGTAATATATATATAAATATTAATATATTAATATTAATATATTAAGGCAAATTCTCAACTGAAAAGCCCTGTTTTTAAAAGCAGGCATTTACAGTTGAGAATTTGCCTTGAGTCTCAGAAGGAACTGATGTGAACATTTTAATAATGTTGGTACTAATGAGACTTTTGTAAAGTAATTGCTGAATTTCAGTTGTATGTAAGGTACTTTTATCATATTTAGTACAATTGTGACCTTGTGATTATTCAGAGATTGCATATGGATAAGGAGTTACACTGGAGTAATGCATTGACATATGGTAGGTTATGAGAGTTAAGGAAGATTGTCAGCTTGTTTTACTTGCCTGTTGCCTAGAAGATTGGTAAAGCACACTTCTGCATGTGTCTAGGTGGATCAAGGAGAGGTGAGCTCTTGGGTAGTAAACGTGTTCTCTGGATCCTTCCTTTCTGGAGTTATTGCTCTGCTCTTCCTCCCTGCAAAAATGAAGCATCTTTGCTCTTCTACACTCTTCCACCGTGATGTTCTTCTTTCCATCTAGATGTCATGGAGTGGATTCCCCAAAATTCTGAGCAAAAATAAATACCACACCCTTTAAATAGTGATGCCCTAGAAACCTGACTAATTCTTTCCCCATTAGATCCCATTTCTGAACATTTAGCATTCAAGATTTAATTTTCCACATTTTAATGTTAGAGGACATATTCAGAGCATAGCAAAAGTTTGATTTTTAAGAACAATACTTTTATACATACACAAGGAAATTATTTTCTCTAGACACATAATTTTGCATTTCTTTTTTTTTGGAGATAGTGTTTCATGTAGTGCAGGCTGAACATGAACTAGTTTATGTAGCCCAGGCTAGCCTCAAACTCATGACGATCCTCCTGCCTTGGCCTCCTGAGTGCTAGGATTACAGGCATACGCCACCACACCCTGCATTGATTTCACATTCTCGCTGTATACTTAGGATAATTTTTTTTTGTAGCCAGGTGTGTTATCAAATCAATGTGAGTAAAGGTTTTCAAAGTAGGTGTTGATGATCTTCTGTATTTCCACCGGGTCTGTAGTGATTTCACCCTTTTCATTTCTTATTGCATGAATCTGAGTTTTTTCTTTTCTCTTTTTGATAAGGTTGGTTAGGGGTTTATCAATTTTATTTATTATTTCAAAGAACAAACTCTTCAAAACATTAATTCCTTGTATTGTTTTCTTAGTTTCAGTTGCATTAATTTCTGCTCTGATCTTTAAAATTCTCCCCTTCTCTGAGCTTTGGACTTGACTTTCTCTTCTTTTTCTAGAAGTTTGAAGTGCATCATTAGATCATCTAATGTGTGTTCTTTCCATTTTTCTGATGTGGGAGTTGAGTGCTATAAATTTCCCTCTGAGGACTGCTTTCATTGTGTCCCACAGGTTCTGGTAATTTGTATTTGCATTTTCATTCAATTATAGATATTGTTTAATTTCTTCTTTAACTTCTTCTGTGACCCATTGGTCATTTAGGAGAGTATTATTTAATTTCCATGTGTTTATGCGGTTATTGTAGGTTTTTTTGTCATTCCTTTCCAATTTTACTATGGTCAGATAATATGAATGGAACTATTTCAGTTCCTTTGCATTTACTTAAGAATCTTCTGTGAGCCAGGCGTGGTGGTGCACGCCTTTAATCCCAGCACTCGGGAGGCTGAGGTAGGAGGAGTGTTATGAGTTCGAGGTCAGCTTGGGCTACAAGGTGAGCTCAAGTCCAGCCTGAGCTATGCAATGTGACCCTGCCTCAAAAAGCCAGGGCTGGGAGTTTGGCTTAGTGGCTTAAGCGCCTGTTTGACAGGCGTGAGGTTGTGAGTTCAATCCCCAGTGCCGCAAAAAACAACAACAAAAAAAAAGACAAAACAAACAAACAAAAAAGAATGTTCTGTGGACCAGTATGTGATCTATTTTAGAGAATGACCCAAGTGCAGCTGAGAAAAATGTATTCTGATGTTGATGGGTGGAGCACTCAGTACACATTCACAAGTTTGATTCTGTTCTGTTATTTCTGTGCTGATTTTTTCTTTGGTTGATCTGTCTGTTTGTGATAGTGGGGTGTTAAGGTCCCCGTTATTACTGTATTATTGTTTGTTTGGTTTTTCATGTCTATTAAGAATTGTCTTACACAGTTGGGTGCTCCCATATTTGGTGCATATATATTTATGATTGTAATTGCTTCCTCTTGAAGTTTTTCCCTAACAAGTGTGACCTTCTTTATCTCTTTTGATCATTCGTGGTCTGAAGTTCACATTGTCTGCAAACATAATAGCTATCCCTGATTTTTTCTGGGCTCCTGTTGCATGGAGTATTGGTTTCCAACCTTTGATTTTTAGTCTGTGAGTTTCCTTTTGAGTGAAATGTGCTTCTTGTACACAGAATATTGTTGGATTTTGTCTCTTAACCTACTCTGCCAGTCTGTTTCTTTTGACTGGTGAGTTGAGACCATTTACACTGATGGATATAACTGATATATACTGACTGATCCCTGTCATGATGTATTTCTGTTGTTGGTTATCTACATTTTCTGTTTGTTTGCCCTGCTTAGTGGTTTCCTTTTGTTGTTGTTCTTAAGACTGCAGTTATCTTTGTTTGTTTATGTAGTGTCTTTCAGTACTCTTTGTAGTGTTGGTTTGGTGGCCATAAATTTCTTCAGTTGTTCTTTGTCATGGAAGTATCCTATTTCTCCATCAATGTTTAAAGATAGTTTTGCAGAACACATCAATCTGGGTTGAAAGTTGTTTTCTTTCAGGATTTGAAATACTTCACTCCAAGCTCTTCTGGACTTGAAGGTTTGTGTTGAGAAGTCTGCCTTGATTTTTATAGGCTTTCCTTCATAGGTGATCTATTTCTTTTCTCTGACAGATTTTAATATTTTGTTCTTGTGCTGTATTTCTGATACCCTAATTATTGCATGTCTGGGTGGAGATTTATTTTGGTTATGGTTAACTGGGGTTCTGTATGCCTCACTTACCTGTATGTCAGATTCTCTTCCCATGTGTGGAGATTTTTCTGCTATTATTTCTGCAAATAGTCTTCACGGGTCATTTGTATTGACCCCTGCTTTTTCATTGACTCTTACTAATCTTAGGTTGTTTCTCTTGACATCATCTTGCAGCTGTTGAATTGTTGTTTCCTGGCTCCTTGTTATTTTTAAGAGATCTTTTCTTTCATGATCGTAAACTTCCTTGCTGTCTTCAAGGTCTGAGACTTTATGTCCAACTTCATTCAAGCGGTTTTGTCAACTTTCAATGGTATTTTTAATTTCCTGAATTTCTTTTTGAATCTGCTTCAGACATTCTATTTGTGTCTTATTTTGTTCATTCAAAGTTTCCATCATTTTCTTGTGTTCTTCTACTTTTTATCTTGATCTTCTTTAGATATACGCAGAATTTCTTTCATAATGTTTGTCATCTCCATTTTAGCTGAGAGATTATTTCTGTTCTGATTTCCTCTATAGCTTCATGGATTTGCTTGTTTACTTCAGTTGCTATCATTTCAGAAAGTTCAGTTTTGTGATTCCCAGTGTCTTCCATTTCAGTGTCTCTTGGGTTTGTTCTCAGTGGGCTAGGGGACTGAGTCTGCCTCTTGCTCTTTCGTTTTGTCATTTTCTTCTGGACCTGTGTGGCTGGGCAGTAAGCCTCCCAATGGATTGCACTGGAACACTGTGCTGGGTAGAGATTCAGTCATCCAGTATCCCCATGGCTAGCTGGGGCATACCCCCAGAGTGTGACACTGGGTCCTTGTGCTCTGTAGTCTGTGAGACTGGCTGTGTGTTCCCCTGTTGTACTTTGTTGGGTTGCTGTGGGATGCTGGGCTGGACAATGTTTGTATCCTCCCTGTAGTGAGCAGGGTCACACCCCTGTAGCTTGTTGCTGGGTCCAAGAACTTGACTGTGTATTGTTCAGAACCTCTAGGTGGCTAGCAGAGAGGCACCCCTGGGGTGGGGCACTGGCACCTCCTGCCTGACTGGCTGGAGTTCAGAATCCCTGCAATTCAGGCAGCTAGGCGGAGCACACCCTGGAATGTGGCACCACTAGGACCTTGCATCTGGCTGTGAGGAGTTCAGAGCCTCTGGAGTATGGGGCAATCCTGGGTGTGACCCCAGTGTACGGTGCTGGGGCCTTGCCCCTGGCTAAGTGGAGTTTGCAACCTCCAGGACCTGCGGCCTGGCCACATCCCTGAACAATGTAGCTCATGCCTTGTGTTCTAATGGACAGAGCTCAAATTCTCCAAAGCCCTGCAGCTACACTGGCTGCTCTCTGATGAGCGCCTCTGGGGCTCTAGGTTGGGCTGGGTACCTCTGTGTCCTGTGAGGCTGGGCAGGTGTAATGGATTGCACTGGGAAACTGGGCTGGGCAGAGCTTGATCTTCTGTGCAGCAGGTGAGAGCTCATTCCTGGAATGTGGCCAGATGAGGGATTTTATGGATTATCTTTTCATATGCTTTATGTGTGATTGTATAATTTCTTTAGAGAAATGTCTATTCATCTGTTTTACTAAATTTTAACTGAATTATATATTTGTTATTGTGTTGTACATTTTAACTTACAGGTTTGCATCACTTATAAGATAAATTATATGAATATCTTAGGCTATCTTTTATTTTATTGATAATACTTATTGAAATATAAAGTTTTAATTTTTATGAAGTCCAACTTCATTATTTTTGTGTTTTTGTTGTTGTTGCTCATGTATCTGGTGTAATATTCTATAATCTACTGCTGCATACCAAATCATAAAGACTTACCCATGTCTTCTCTGAATATTTTATATCTTTGTCTTTTATTAGAACACTGGTCCACTTAGAGTTATTCTTTGTTTAGACCATGAAGTAAGGAACAAACTTCATTCTTCACCATTTGACTTTTTACTTGTATTAACACTATTTTGTGAAAAGTCTATACTTGCTTCTTGAAAAGGTTTTGGTACACTCACTGAAAATCAGTTGAGTTGGGCCAGGGATATGACTCAGTGGCACAGTACCTGCCTAGCAAGTGTGAGATCATGAGTTTGATTCCCGGTACCAAAAGAAAAAAAAGAAAGAAATCAGTTTAGTCATGAAATAGCTTTGGTATCAGCAGCGTGAGATCATTTCTCTTACGCTTCTAAATCAGTATTTGTTCAATTTTCCATGCACCATGAATATTTCCATCTTGTTTCCCAGCATTTGTCTTTTCAGAAGGATACTCTAGCCTGTGAACAGTTGCCAAGTGACATTTTTCTGAGGAGGATTGGGCCCAAGACTTCCTAATCTGACTCTTTCCTCCAGCTTTCTATAGCAATGATGCATTTTATAGTTTGATAGATTTTTATTTATTTGTCTTATTTAAATGAACTGGGCAGAAGTTCTGGTGTATTGTGTTCGAGAAATTATTAAAGCAGACATTTTCCTTTTGTTCATGCTCTTAAGGGAAAACCTTTCAGAATTTCATTCATTAAGTTTGAAGTTTGTTAACCATTGTCATTTCAAAAATGTCTTCAAAGATTACCTCCCTTCCTTGAATAAGAGTGCAGGTACACTTGAATTAGTATATATTGTGAGAGAACTTTTAAGGGTACGAGCTCTTTCAAACACTAATGAATGTTAAATATATGCTTCAATATGATCAAGTAATTCTATTCTTAGGAATATAACTTAGATAACTATTTGTTTATACCAAATAACATGTATACAAACATGTATTATAATTTTATTTATAATACTGCATCTCTAAACTAGGTACAATTGAAACCATGAAGCTGAGAGTGTATAAAGATTTGAGGTTTATTGATACTATGGAATTTATACAGTATGATAAAATAAATAAAGATGAGAATCAATTACAAGTATACAATATACTGTGGCTGAATTTCTCAAATATGGGGATTCTAAAAAGGAGCCAATCACAAAATAAAAAATACTACATGATATTATTCATATAAATTTAAGCACAATAAGAATTATTCAATATGCTATAAGTGCAAGAAATATCTCTAGTATGGTATTGACTCTGAATGATCATAAGGAACTATTATGGAGTTTTGATATTTTACAAGTTGATCTAGTTAGTGGTATAATTAATAAATTTTCTATATCTAATTATATGGTAAATTTTTAAATATCTGCCATAAATGACTCAAAATTTCCTCATATAATTCAATTTTATCAACCTTAACATTAAATTTACTGGGGAAAATCTGTCTTCTAAAAATTCTTTCATGAGTTACAGGAAATTTTAATTCTCGAAGGAGAATTTAATTTCTCATTCCAGAAATCTCTAGGTTACAGTGATGTTTATAATTATCATTGGAACAAGAACAGTCATCTTTTATAAAGTCCACCGGTCAATAATCTTTTTCTCAATATTTTTGCTAAACTAGCTAATGCAGTGCATTATCACATTAAGCAGTTCTTAGCTGCCCAAGAAATTTACCCTTTGTCTTCTTTTTTTCTGATATCTCCTAGGAGTGGAATCTTATTATACTGGGTATATTCTTAATTAATTAAAATAAAATAAATTATGTGTCTCAGTCTACCAATTTACTCATAGAAAAAGGAAGAATCTATACAATTTTCATTCCTTAAATTACATCCTCCTTATTATTGTCATTTGTGGAACTCTGAAGGGAGCTGTTGAAATGTAAATTTTTAAATCCACCCATGTATCTACTCATTAACCACATATTTGTTGAGTTCCTACAATGTGCCATGAACTTTTACAAAAAAACAGTTTCAAAATCTCATTTATGTATTGTTCAAGCTCATATTCTAAATAAGAGGGCTGAGTAATGAGTTAAGTGAATAAATAATTACTTTTGTGGAAAATAACGTAGTCTACCAGCAGAAATAGTTAAATATAGAATAATTTTCATCCAGTTTAGAAACTGTTCTAATTAAGATTCTGAAGTGTTTGTGACTAGCTGCACATATCAAGTTTTACTTCTGTGTTTTTGCTATCCTGATACAAAAATAAAATATTTTATATCAGTGATTATCTTTAATGTCCCCATTTCTGTAACAGTATTTCCCTCTTCTCTCCCCAAGTTTCTAGTGCTGGAGTCTCATACGTGTTTTTCACTATTTTAAGGCTTGAAATGCTTCTCCATATGCAGAACATATAATTTTTTTTCTAAGAATGTAACCTCTTTCTCTCTTGAATGCCTGACATTTTTTCTGAATCTTTCTTCAGGTGAATCTACTTGTATTTACGCTCCACTAGTTGCTAAGGCTTGGGAAACAACTTCATCATTAATTTTACCTTCCAATGATGTATGCAGATCATTATTCCTCTAACATAATGTAAAAATAAACTGGTATTATGAGCCTCATGCCTAGCATTTACAACAAGCCTTATCCTATTTTTTTCATTCTATAGCATCATCTGCAAACATTGACAATTCTGAATGTATGCATTTTTATAACTTTCAAACTCCACTACTCCCACTTAAACCTAGACGTAGGTAGATTTAAATATCTCTAGGAATCTTCAAAACGGTGCTCTGACAACAAGGCATTTTGAACAATTAAGATTTTACAGGTTTTTTTTTTTGCGTTTTAAAAAAGAGGAAGTTTGCATCTCATATTTTACAAGAGAACATAATGACCTCCCATACAATACTTATTTTTTCTTCCAAGTCACTTCTACGTGAAGATGTTAATAGTGATCCTTTCTCTTTTGTAAAGCCATTCTAGAAGAATGTAGCTTGTGTTGTCTAATTTTAAGAATCTAGTGAAATAGCTTTTAAGGGTATTTTTAAAAACAAGAAGTATTCTGAAAAACTTACATAAATGTACAGTAGGAACTCTGCCAAAATCTGAAAGAATTGTTCATACTTTACTCAGAATCACACCTCCAATAAAATGGTGGCATTGATTGTAAATTTCTCCTTGTGCAAATTCACTATGCCTAAATGTGTATGCATGTGAATGTGTGTGTTTGTTTGTGTATGTTTCCACATATGTGCATATCATATATTTAAAAAGTCATTAAGAAACTACACATATTCATAGATCAGTTCATTTTTACTGTATTAGAACTTTATAGTTTTGACAACATTCTGAGCTAACAAAATCTCCCAGAGATTCCTAAGAAGATATACCTAATCTAAAGAGACAAAATTAATGTGTAGAGGTCTGTATGATCCTGTTCGACAGAGTGCCCCTTCCAGCTGCTCAAACTGTAGTCCTTTTTATATCACTTGCTCTCCTTTATTAAAGGATGGCCTAATCTATTTCAGTTCCTAAGGCTAATGCCCTATTTTCTCTTGCTTTCTAATTAAAGCTATTTCCTGTTTAGGAAAAAAAAAACTTTTAGAGGAATAATTTACTTGTATACATTAGACTGAACAGAGAAAAATACCACTCTATTAAATAGAAACTGAAAAAAACTTCAGTTACTCTGTGGTTCCCATTATACAGTGTCTCAGCATTTTAACTTTGCATAAATATTACTAGTGGAGGATATTTACAAAGTAAAGTACATAGTAGATTTGTATTTTTGATAAATCACACCAGAGGGTCTGAAAGTTGGATTTGGAGAGGTACGAGACTTGTACAAGAGACTTAAACAATACAAAACACAGGAGGGTCCAAGATTAGGTGGTCAGTCAAGAGACAAGGAGAGATTTTAAGTCATTTTAAAGGATACATTGACAAGACTGCATGAATAAGATTGTGAGGAATAAAGGTGATGAAAGGGTAAAGACTCACAGTCGCATTTCTAGCTTTAGAAAATTTGAATAATCATATCCCTTGATAATTTCATGAAACTGCTGATTTTCTGTGAAAGAAGGAACATAGTTGTACACAAATTTCCCAAAAAGTATAAGGGAGATCAAATTTCTCTTCCAGGTGGCACAGTGGGATTAATACCTCCTCTGTATGGACTTAGATACTCTTATAAAACTTGAAAGATTGAATTTGCAAACTGTCATTTAATTATGCATTCTGAACCTCTACAGTAAATTACTTAAATTTTGTACTTGTCATTGGGTTTGAGGAAAAATATCCATATATATTTTAAAATTTTAGCTTTTAAAATTGTTGTTTACAAATCATACATATTTGAGTTCAACAGTTCTGATTATTTGAAATTATGAATAAAAACTCTTAACTCTAATACTTTGGTTTATATTTTATAAAGAAACAGGAAGAAAATATTGTGCTTATAAAACTAATATTAGGTTTTCTATTCCTGTACTATTTTACTTATGTTTGATATATCCTTAAGGACCTCACCAGTTATATAAGAAAATTAAAAGGTAAAAGGAAAATCACACATACAACTGTCAGACAACTAGCACATCTAATACAGTAGATATAAGAGTATAGCTGACAAATCTCCTTGAAATGAAGAATATACAATACCACTTATCTTTTAGTATCTTAACAGGTGGGTATAAGAATTTTATTTGTTCCTTTTACTCATTTTAAATTACAAATTACTAGAGATCAGAAAAAATAGGTAATTTTGTACAAGTAACCAGTAAGTATTTTAGAAACAGTAATAATATTTTTAAATCCAATGTAAGATTATTAAGATGTGAGACTCGAAGCTAGCTTATTTCATGTATTTCTATAATTGTTTGTTCATAAAATTTGACATTAAAATATTTACTGATAAATATATATAATCATTATAATTATAATTAAATATACTAGAAATCAAACAAATTTCTCTAAGAAGGTGAAATGGGTATGTATCTGAATATGTATTTGAAGTGATAGAGAAATATGTGGAGTAGTGACAAAGTATGTCCCTTCTATTTAATTTACCTCATTGTGAGGTCCTCCCTTTCAGTAAAATAGTATATATTTGAAATATGAAAATTTCCCTTCAGTAATCATCATCTATGTTTTTCTTTCTCTGTCTTGGTAATTATAATGTGAGAACAAAAGTTGGCAATGATTTATCTAATTAATCTTTCTGACCTCTCTCTTTCGTCTTCTTTAATTTCCACTGTCTATTCACAGTATGGTGTCTTATAAGTCTCACAGGATTTCTTCACTCTTTTCATCTGTTTTTTCTTTCTTTTTTGCTTCTCTGACTGTGTGGTGGATTGACAACTGATGGTCAATTGTAACACCCAGCTGAACTGAATCAGCCTGGTGCCGGGTATGGATGACCCACCTGAGGATTGCTGCCAACAACATAAAAAGGAGAACTGGAGAGTGAGAAGTGGTATTGTTGGTTTTCCTATTGCTGAAGGTTGTCCTGCGGTATTTATCAAGCTTCTTTTCTTTTTCTTTTATTTTTTTAGGATAAGCAGAATTATATATTTCTTATTTTAAAGAAGTAGACTAAGGAAAAAAAAAGAAAAACAGTGAAGACAAAAATAACAATGAAACTGAGTTTCAAAACAGGTTAGTTGGATCATTACAATAGTTGATACATTACATATTATCTTTGTAGTTGTTCAGAGTATAAGATATAGCATGTGTTATCCTAACAGCATTAGCACAAAACATTCTTTTCAAGGAACTAAAAGAAGCTAGCTGTATAACAATCTTAGCTATCTTGCATATACATATATTTTTCTGATATGAACTTGGCTATTCTTATCATCAGAGGAGCTTGGAACCTTGTTACTGAGAATGGGTGTGGTTCACTTTTGGGGGAGCTCTGGTCCTTGCTTTGAGCATTGCTTCCTGACTCCAGTGCACATCCCTCAGCCAACTCCCACAGATACTTCTTCCAGTTAGCAAAGACTTTCTAGTTTCCACAGTTCACCTTTGGACCTTCCCAGTGCAGATCCGTGAAACAGACTTGCTTGAGTCATTGTCGTGGGCTCTAGGCCTCTAGTTGGACTTGTGGGGACCATTGTCATGGGCTCTAGGTCTTCAACTGGACTCATGCAGGACATTGCTATGGGATCCAGGACTTCAGCCGGATTCATTGGGTCTTTAGCATGTGGACAGATTTCCTGAAACTTTTTTTTGTGTTTGATTCTTTGGGTGACTATTAAAAAATAATCCAATAAATTATACGTTCTGTATTAAATTGTTTTCCTTGGAATCCCTGACTACAACAGACTGCATAATTTTAAATGACCTGTCATCAATTTTCCTGATTCCTACTTTTGCTTTATTAAGTCTGCTGTTGACACACTTTATTGAATTTTTTAAATTCAGTTACACTTCTCCACCCCAGAATTTGTTTTCTTCTTTCCAGGGTTTTTGTTTCTTCATTGATAGTCTCATTTTACTGGTGTACTTTTCCTGCATTTTGCTTGTTTTCTTTTCTTGTAGTTCACTGAGCTTTTTAAAGGTGACTTTGAATTATTTGTAGAGAAATGCATTGATCTGTATCTATTCAGGGGTACTTAGTAGAGATTTATTTTGTTTCTGATTCTTCGTGATTCTTGTAGCTCTGAAATGATGTGCTCATATTTGAAGGAACAGTTTCTTTTTCCATTCTTCTCAGACTGGTTTATGCAGGCAAAGATCTTACCGTAACTAGCCCAGCTAGGCATTCATGGAGTCAGTCAAATATATGTTGTAGATGTCATATTCTAATCCTCTCCGTTTGTCCTGGGGGAGAGATCTCAAGTTTGTGTGCCTTTTCCCAATCTCACAGAGCTAATTCTCTTGTCCTTTAAAATGTAGATCAGTGAACTGAAATGCTGGAATTTGGGGAGTCAGTTCCATCTCTTTCCCATTATCCTGAAAGAGAAAGATCAGGATGCTCCACCTCCTATCCAGTTGCTAATGGGCATCATTTTACTTGTGAGAGTGCTCTGGAATGCTGGGGACTGGGTACAAGATACTCTTCTCTCTCTTACTCCTGAAGAAATTTCTGGATTATCCACTTCGTCTCAATTGCGTAATGCCCTACACACTGCTGAGTGATTCCTTCTACACTTTCTATTTAATCTTAGTTGACCACAATAGTTTTAATTATGCCAGCTATCTCATTGCTCTGAGTAAGCAAGACCAAACCTTGTCTCACAGGCAGGACTTTGAAAAGTTAAGGATGTCAGATGCATGTTTCATACTTGCCCCTGAGACAGAATTTGAAAGCCATGTGAATTTCTCTATGCATAGTCGCACAATCTTGTGGGATGTCTGACAAGGGTAAAAAGAAAATTATGACCTTGCCCATTTTAAAGATGTTTATGGTCAGTTTTGTGCTCAGTGGAGGTGTTGCATCTTAACTGAATTTTAGAGTTTCTGTGAAGATGTTATCCAAATTCTTTTTTTTGGGGGGGGGTGACTCATCTTCTTATTTTAGAGTGTATTAGTTATATAGAATAGTAATTCAACATTGTCATTTGCAGTGATTTCTAGGTCAGACAACTGCAGTGAGAAAGAACAAATGAAAAATGGGCACTTCATATTTTTTCATAAGTTGTAAATACTTGAATTAAGAGAAAATCAGATATCATTATTGACAGTAAGGTTCATCTTCATAACAGTAAACTAAAATATCTTTTGGTCAAAGGACATCTTTTCTTCTTTCTGTAACAGGATATTTCCTGTGTTTCCTTTTATACGTGATGCAAATTTGAAAACAATGACCAAATTTCCCTCATGACTGATTACCAAGAATCTATGCCTTGTATGCAATGGAAGAGCATCAAAAATAAAAACACCTCTTAAACATTGACTAGATCCTTTTCTGTTTTACACACGGTAATCTTTCTTTCTTTTTTTTTTTTTTTTTCGGCACCGGGGATTGAACTCACAACCTCGCGCCTGTCAGACAGGCACTTAAGTCACTGAGCCAAACTCTGGCCCTAACACACAGTAATCATAATCTATGCATGTGTGCATTGAGTCTACAAGGTTATATAGTAGTCAACTAAATAAGAAATTTTTTTTCCAAGAAAAGATGGGGAGTGCAACAACAGAAAAATTATGCTCACATCTGTACATATACATATTTGTATATATAAAAGAGGAAATTGGATTAGACAAAAAAAGAAGAAAAAGATAAGGACTGCTTTGTTGGTGATGGTGAATACTGCAAAGCCACTTGCCATGCTGCTGTCTTAAGTCCAGCATGCTCATGAGACTCTACTGCTCTCACTGATTCCAGGTACTCACATCTCCTCCTCCAGTGGGTGTGTGCCTTGAGTTCCTGGGTCTTACTCCTGCTACAAATTTGTATCTATCTCTAAACAGTTGACCTCTCTGTGTTGCTTTCAGATATCCCATTGGTCATGCAATGACCCTTCAGCCTGCAACTTCATTGGCATCTGGAGTCACACAGAAACCAAGGTTTTCTGGAATGCTTTTTCTGCCCCCACTACTTGGCAATCCCAGCTACACCACTGCTCTTTGAGCCTTTCTCCAGACTGTAATTTCAGTGCTGTCTTGGGTTTGGCAGAAGACGAATTTATCTAACACCATTGTGGAGTCTTTACTCAGTTGCCAGTACTAGTAGGTCTCTCAGCCACTGCCATCCCCTGGGTTTCTCTCCTGTACTTGGATCTCACGGTACCCGTTGCTAGGAAGATAAGAAATGGAACTCATTGGTCCTTCACTGTCACTGCTATCTGAGTGTCTCTCTGGTTCATGCTTTCATGCTTTTCATGGTGCCCTGATACTAGGAGACTGTCCTTGGTGACTAACTTACTCTCAAAGCCCTGTTTTCTGGAAAAAGAATTGCATAGGCCCTGGGGGTGGCTCACGGAATGCGGTAGCGGCTAAGTCATTGCAGGGAAATTTGTACATTTCAAAATATGTCAAGTGTTCCAAACCTGTGCTACAAGAAAACACAGTATCTTTACTTCTAATTACTGTGCTTCTACTTTGTTTCTGGATTTCTCTTGTTCACTACCTCCTTCGAGTTGTATTACTGGGGCTGGTGTCAATTCTACCAACAGTGGCAATATGTGTGAAAATGTGGGTGAGTATCCCATTGCTAGAGGGTTACTTCCTTTAGTGAACCATGAAGAGTTCTCAAATCCATTGATTTTGTGAAAGAACAAGGCTGAGATTCCCTATTAATAGTAAACATGCTGAAACCGTTTCTTCTATCTTTTCTATTTCCTCTTAAAGTATAAATGTGACAGCATTTTAATTATTTAATAATGTTTCTCTGCAGAAGTAGAACTATTACCTTATCATTAATTTGAAATGAGTGACCAAATTTTTTTGTCTTGATTTTTCAAAATGTATGTAAATATCACCAATTTATAATTTGCAAAGAGTAAAAAAATTGTGACATACAATATTACATACCACAGGTAATATTTTCTACACTTCTGAAACATATAAGAAATGGAACATAAACTTTTAGTTTTTGAGGTAACAATAGCAGGAAATAATTTAGTTTCCTTCCACTTCTATAGCAATATGTATTTCCCTATTCTGGTTAAATAATTGATTTATATTTTTGTACCTAATTTGAGATCAAATTTATGAGGATTTAGAAGGAATAAATGTATGGAATAGATAAATTAGGAAATATAACTGACAGGTTTTGGCAAATTGTTATCAAGAGTGAAGGTGAGCTCTGAGATTTTGAGGGAAAAATGGTGGTGACAAGGAACCACAGAAAATAGGAGAGGAAGTTAAGGAAAATGCTTAATCAATGAGTACTAAGTTAGAGGTAGATACAAGAAAAGCATTATGGGATGCTATTGACATCAAGCTGACCACAGTTAACAGTGATGAACTGTACATTTCAGATAGCTAAAAAAAATATTTTGAAATTTTACCATAAATATTTGTTCACATAAAATTATTCAACCTGATTTAAGTATTATACCATATATACATGTATCAAAACAACATAGAACTCCGTAGTCATGCATAATTATGTACTCTTGTGTATCACTAGAAATAACTTTCAGATAAAATAAAACTGAAGCAGTGTTAACATGTCCAAAAGCTTTCATTACTCCTGTTTCGTCATCAGCCTACAACTTAGTTATTTAAATTGTTTAATGGTCAGGCTAGATTACATAATGTTCTGATAGTAATATCAAAATCTCAGTTCCTAAAGCTAAGTAGCTTTATTTCTTTCTCATGAAAATTCCTTTGTAGATCCTAGTAACTCTTCATTATACATGTTCCACATTGGTTTGCTAAGTATTCTTTGATACTTCTATCCTGTGGCATGTCCAGTATGATGCAATTTTTTGGTCCATTTTGGTACAAAAAAAACTGCATCATGTGTATGACAGCCCTAAATGATACATATCACTAACCAACAGAGTTAATAAATTACATTAGTCACATAGACCTATTCTATGATTTAGGTTAGGAAATATAGTCTTCTATATATCTATATAAGAAAAAAAACCTGGAAATAATGGTGAGTAATAATAATCTTTATCCAGAATACAAAGAATCTAGTGGCATGACACTGTTACTGAATGAAATACGATAACTTTTGCAAGAGAAAATCTTATGATCTTACTTTTCTATTTTTTTAGACAGGGTTTTTTGAGACAGGGTCCTGTTATATATTTTAGGCTAGCCTCACTATATAGCTCAGTCAGGGATTGATTTTGTGGCAATCCTTCTGCCTCAGCCTCCCAAATGCTGGAATTAAAGAAATGCACCAACATGCCAAGTTTTCATATAGAAAAAAAGATTAAAAAATGTAAATCTTGTGAGACTATTAAAATGTTACATGGTATAATCATTTATAATTCTGAACATAATTATCACATAATTTTTAAAAAATTAATAATGATAATTTGGAGTTTAGTTTTGACAATGTCATACAAACTTAAACTCATCATGTCTTTAGGTGCAATAAATCATTAATATACTTGTGCAAATGTCATTCATTTTTATGGAAAAAATAAAACAAAATTTCATAGCAAAATAATAGGAGAATAACAATTTTTAATACACTGCATACTTTTATCTTCAAAGTAGTTCCTCAGAGTATAAGATATGGACATAAAAAATTCTCCAAGTGCTATTAGCACAAATCTTTCTTTTCAGTGAACTAAGAGAAACTAATAGTATAAGTATCTGCACTTTTCTTATTTTTTGCTTTCTTCTTTTCCCCATTTCCCCACCCTAGTTCCTCTTTCCTCCCGAATGCTTTCTTAACATTTCACAAAATCTTTGGTACATTTTGATCCTTATTTACTCCTTCAATTTCTCACATCAGGGAGACAATAGAATGTTTACACATGCAAACCTGATTTATTATGGGTATGGTCTCAAGATGCATCCATTTACCTATAAATGTCTCAAGTTTATCCTTTTTATGGCTATGTAGTATTCGATTGCATAAAAAGACCACATTGTTTTTATCCATTCCTTGGATACAAGCATGTGAATTATTTTTAAGATTTGGCTATAACAAATTGTGCTGCTATAAACATGGGTGTGCACATATATCACTGTGGTATGATGTTTTAATTCTTCTGGGGAAATACCTTGAAAGAAAATAGCTGGGCCAAATGGAATCTCTAATCCTAGGTTTTTGACCAATTTCTGTACTGATTTCTATAGTAGTTGCACCAGTATACACTCTCAGCAACGGTGGAGAATGGTTCTTTTTTCCTCACAACCCCTCCAGCATTTATTATTGGTTGATTTCTTGATAATAGGCATTCTTTCTGGAGTAAACTGGAATTTCAGTGTTGTTTTAATTTGAATCTCTTGAATGGCGAATGATGCTGAACATTTTTTCATATGTTTTACTCCTGTTTCTTTTTCTTCACTTGACAACTGTATTCATCTTTGATGCCCATTTTTGGATTGGGTCTTTGAATTTGAGGGGTATGATTTTTTTCTATTCTTTATATGTTCTAGATATAAATCCTTTGTCTGATGGAAAACTGGGTAAAATTTTTCCCACTCTGTGGTGTGTCTTTTCGCTCTATAGGTGATTTTTTTGCTGTGAAAAAGCTTTTTAATAAGATTCGATCCCAGTTGTTGATTTTTTTATTATTTTCCATGTGATCTGGGTTTTATTCATGAAGTCTCTACCTATACTTATGACTTTAAAATTTCTATTTTTTGTTCCTGCAGATTTAGTGTTTTTGTTTTGATATTTAGATTTTTGATTCATTTTGATTTTTGTTTAGTGCATGATGATAGGCATGTGTCTAGTTTTAGTCTTCAGCATGTGGAAAGTCACTTTTTCAAGCACCATTTGTTAAAGAGGCTATCTTTCTTTCAGTGAACATGTTCAACCATTTTGTCAAAGTAAAATGACTGAGTGTGTCTATTGGAACTTTTGGATTGTTTGTATTCCCTGAAGATAAGAGGGGACTTCCAGATAATCACTTTTTTGTTGCTGAAGTTGATCCACCTTTGGTTTCTAAAATCTTTTTCATTTTGGTTACTGAACCCTTTTAATGTGCTCTAGTTTCCTTTCTTTTCCTTTCATTCTTATTTTTTTTTTAATTTTCTTTGCACTACCTTTTTTTTTTAACTTTCTGAGTACCTCAGGATCCTCTCACATTTTCATTGCCAGAATCTCAAGATAAATGAGTTTCCCAAGGATCCTTTGCACTTTGTATTTGAGCATAGTATTTAGAAATTAGCATCTGTGTGTCAAGTGTGCTTATTTATACTGAGACATGTTCAATAGTGCCACTTGATAATCATGCATGCATACTAACATGCATACACATAATACTGTCTATTTAAAAATATTAGTGATATTTTAGTTGGTGTTTTATTTTGTTTATAATAATTTTTAAATTCTTCTGTGTAAAAGTCCATTTTTACATCATGAGATTTAGCCTTGGTAGTGAGTGTTATAAGGAAGAGACAGCCAGTCTGCTGATTTAGTGTTTTTTTGTTGTTGTTTTTTTTTTTTTTTTTTTTTTTGCGGCACCAGGGATTGAACTCACAACCTCGCACCTGCCAGACAGGCACTTAAGTCACTGAGCCAAACTCCCAGCCCTGGTTTTTTGAGGCAGGGTCGCACTGTGTAGCTCAGGCTGGCCTTGCGCTCGCGTTGTAGCCCAAGGCAGCCTCGAACTCACAACGCTCCTTCTGATTTAGTGTGATTTAGCCTCCACAACGCTACCTCAGTCTGCTGATTTAGTGTGATTTTGTGGTGTTAGATTTTTAAGGTGGTCACTGAATTACGGAGGGATTTATGAGGATAGTATAAGTTAAAATGACACCAAGTTTACTGTTCTTAATGAGATTCAATAAGAGTTCATGAATAGGTTTACACAGATTGTAATTAACCATTGTATAACTTCAAAATTTCTGAAAACGTTGATTTTTTGGAAAATTTCTTAGAGTTTTCTCTCATTGCTCTGGTTTGGATGTGGTTAGACTCCTGAAGATTCATATGTTGAAAGATCGATCTCCTGAATTATTTTTTATTTTCATTTTTATTGGTACATGTTCCCAGTACATAATGATTATAGTTTTGATGTTGAAGGATCATGGAACTTTTAAGAGGTGAAGCAATTGTGAATTTGATGTCACTTTCCTCTAAAGAGCTGATGTGTAGTTCTTGGACGTCCCTGCTTTGTTCTTCTGTAAAGGTTGTTGTAAGAGACTGAGTCTGTTTCCCAATTTTCAGTCTTCTTGTATCACCAAGAGGTCTCTTTGGCCACGCAGGCTCCCACTGTGTTGTTCTTTGCCATGTTTTGACAAGGCTATGGGAGCCCTAGCCAAAAGGACAAAGCTGCTTGAATTTTCAGTCTCTAAAGCTGTACAATACAAATAATTTTATTCATAAAACATCCAACTCAAGGTATTTCATATAGTAATGAAAAATGCTCTAATATGGGAGGAATTACCATATCCTTGACATCATTATATTTTTGTAAAGTTGCTTAGAGAGCGTTATAGTTATATTCCTATGCCCCCCCCCAAGTCTCATGGACTCATAGCATGGATGCAGCTGAGTCTGGCATTCATAATTGGTTTGTTGTCTGGCACTGGGATTGGTGTTGTGAACGCTGCACCCATCCAGGGGTGGAGCCGACATACAGTGTAAGGGTGGGAAGAAGGTGTGTCTTCCCTTTCTTGCGGATTCACCCCTTACTGTTTTTATAGCCGCCATGATTGTCTGTTCAACCACGCCACCTTGCCTTGCAGCCAGCTGAATATGGATTTAAACCTCCAAGAACTGTAAGAAATTACCCTTTCCTTCCCTAATTTTGGGCGTCAGGTATTCTGTCTCAGCAACAAAAAAAAGTAAGCAAGACAGAGAGCCAGACAGAGGCAATAAATTGTGAAAAGTTAGCCAGAAGTTTCAAATCTGCATTTTTTTCTATACAGATTAAATTTTAGTAGTAGATGAACCCACTCAAATGAATAATTCTTTAGTTATTTTTTATATTTTGTTAGTTTTTTTCTTATGTGTTCCAAAAGTACCCAGTCAGGTTGTATTTAACAGCTATACTTAGCCATTAATAAATCTGCCACCTGGGGCAAGTTACTTAACCTCATTGTGTGTTTTTAAATATGTGTGGCAAATGAGACCAATGATGGTACCAACCTTATGTGATTGCTCTGAGAAATGTAGACATAAACTTATTTATTCTGCATTAAATAAGTTTTAAGCATATATTAGTTGATATATGTTATGATAATAAATTCACTGTCAATAGAAAATACTTTTATTGATATGTGCAGATGCATTAAAAAGTTTCACCCGTAGATATTTAATGATATTTTAATTTATCTAATGATAACAAACATTTATTGAGTATATACTAAAGACCAGGTGATTTGCAAATACTGGTGAATATTGAAGCACTTAAAATATACTACATATGATTCAAATTAAAATGGACCTAGTAGTGAACAAAGCAGACAAAATTTCACATCCTCTTGGTGCCCTAATCTATATTATCTTATTAAATTCCCACAACTAGCATAACTATGTGGAAAGAGAATCTTAATAAATGTAAGATTAACTCATATTAACCTATTCACCCAGTAAGCAAATCTAGTTTCAAGCCACATTTGAAACCAGGCAGTCTGCTTGGATGGTCTATGCTTTTAATTCTCCAGACTTACTGATATTTAAAAAAAAAATCTCTCTTCACTTTTTTAACTGTGCAGTTGGTGGTATTCCCAGTACTATTATTGATGATTCATAATCATAATAGGAATTTGAGAGCTATTATTTCAGATTAATATATTAAAAATAAATATACAGCTTGCAGTTTTGGCCAAGCTAAAATAAACCCACTACAGCCTTTCTTTCTCACATATTGCACCTAAAACCTGTGGATTTAAAGAAAACAAAACAAAACAACAACAACAACAAAAGAACCTACATAAGCATTCAGAAAACAAAAAATAAAAAAAGGGATCTCAAGTGAATTGCAGAGAAAGTCAAAAGAAGAATTAAGGTCCTAGTGGTTATGTTTACTAGGTTTCTTGGGTTTTTGTTTTGTTTTGTTTTGTTTTGTTTTAATCCATCAGCTTTTGAATGAGGTTAGACTTTCTGTGCAACAGCCATGAAGAGCAAGAATTAGGAAAGAAAATGTATCCTTATGAAGAGGAACAGAAAAGCAACTAAATTCATGCTAAATTAGGGAATTAAACATCTGGAACAAGTCTCAGCTTTTTCACTAAGGAGCAATGGAGATGACATTTCGCAAACTAGAGTGCCAGGAAAATCCTGGGGAAGGAAAAATGGATATTTTCCTCAATTTTGTGTGTGAATTAATTCATATTTCAATCTGTATTAGAAGCTGTGCATGTGTGAAACAAACCCAAAGAAGGAAATAAAAAGCTTTGATAATTGAAGTAAATATAAAATACTACTTAAATTCCAAATAAAACCCTGAATGGCTCATGATGGACACTTGTCAAAGAGTATGGAAAATACTGGTATATTGAGATAATCATAAAGCTTCTAGTCACTGAAATCAAGATACAGTAAAATATTGATCTCAAACTAAGTGAATTGTCATCTTGTTAAAAAAAAGTGAACATTCTTCAAAAACATTAGTAGAACCTAGTGTCTCAGAACACAGCTTTTCAAATGTTCAAGATGAAATCCAAAATGACTCAATATTCAAAGAACCAGGGAAATACAACCTATTATGAAGAGAAAATATATATGACAGCCCTAAGTTTACTAAGATATTACAATTATCAAACAGAATTTAAAGTAGCTATTATATATTTTCTGTGATAAATATAGCTCAAGATAATTGAAAAGAGAACTTTACAGAAAACATAGAGACAAATAGATAAAAATTTACTTGTAATATCTTACTGTTAATTAAAATTATAATTGTGTTTATTACATACTTATGACATACAAAGTCATATTTTGATGTATGTCTCTATTGTGTTATGATTAAATCAATTTATTTAACAAATCTGTCGCCTCATATACTGACCAATTTTTATGGTGAATGTATTCAAAATCTATATTTTCAGTGATTAGAAATCTTTATAGCAAAGGAATCAATAGACAGAGTAAAAAGATAACCTACAGAATGAGAGAAATATTTGACAAGTATTTGTAAAACAAAGTATTAGTATCATGAATATACTTGTATAAGAAACAAAAATGATTAGAAAAATATAAAGTATCTAATTAAAATGGACATACAATCTGAATAGATATTTACTAAATGAAGAAATAGAAAGGGCCAACAAATATATTAAAACAAGTGCTTAATATCTTTAGCCATCAAGAAAATGCAAATCAAAATTAAAATGTGATACCATAGCACCCCAGTTAGAAAGGGTGTTGTAAAAAAATATCCTGGAAAGGATATAGAGAAAAAGGAATATTTTTAAACCATTGAGGGCATTATAAATTAGTACAGCTATTATGAAGAACATTATGATGGGTGTTCAAGAACTTAATAATAAGTCTATGATATGATCTACTCACCTTACTTCTGGGCATATATCCAAAATAAATGAAATCAGAATAATATAGAGGTACTAGCATGCCCATTTTTATTGTGGCAGTATTCATAATAGTAAAGATATGAACTTAGCTATGGTGGTCATTCACAGATAAACAGATAAAAAAGTATATATATATATATATATATATATATATATACACTTTAGCCATGAATATGTATGAAAAACCAAGGTACTACTGTATGTCTATGAACAGATGAATAAATAAGTAACACATGGTAAAATGGAATAGTACTCTGCCATAAATAAGGTAAACTTGTAGGTATGGATGCAATTTGAGATCATAAAATTAAGTGAAATAAATCAGACACACGGACTTAAACAGCACATGGTTTCTCTTATATGAGAAACTTAATATATAAACAAAATAGAGTATAAAAGACAGATAACAGGAAAAAAGAGGGAAAATTTTGCTATCATCTAGAATAGACAATGTTTTTAAAACTGTATCTGGAATTGTTATAATTGTTTTATGTTTTATATGTTTTTGGCCTACTAGTCTGACTGTTAATGTGTATGTATGATAGTTAACTGTATAATGATTTATAAGAGAAATAAATGAATCCAATGCTGGCAAAAGGGAATGGAGCAGAAGGAGAAAAAAGAAATGAGGTGTGTTATATACATGTACCAATTCCACACGATGCCTACAATCACTGTGTAACTACAAACATATTTTAATACATTTTTTTAAACAGCCATTTCTGAAAGCATGCATGTGCATAGTACTGGAGATTCTTACATTAAGAGAAATGAACTAGGCACAGAAAGACAAATATCATAGAC
Organism: Dasyprocta punctata; assembly: GCA_004363535.1. Taxonomy (NCBI): domain Eukaryota; kingdom Metazoa; phylum Chordata; class Mammalia; order Rodentia; family Dasyproctidae; genus Dasyprocta; species Dasyprocta punctata. Next base: position 76,304 of record RJWM01001563.1, read on the forward strand.
TCTCATTAATACGGGCAACCTCAAAAATTTGAACTCATAGAAGCAGGGTTTTAACAGATTCTAGAGGACACAGGAATGTATGGGAAAAGGAAAGATACTGATCAAAGAGTATAAAAATTCAGTCATATGAGCGGCGCGTCCAGAGGTCCCGCAGATCTGTCTCTTGCTTCAACAGTGTTTGGACAGAACAGACGCGGGGACTCCCGTTTTATTTATTTATTTATTTTTTTCGTCTTCCATCTACCTTCTAGGTACAAAGTTTAGGACCATCTTCTTGACCATCTCCTCCGTCTCGGACCGGCCAATACCGTTTTTTTGTGGGTAGCTCCTTACTACTGATAAGCCATGACCTCTCAGATTCGTCAGAATTTTTCCACCCTGGTGGAGGCTGCCCTCAACAGCTTGGTGAACCTGCACCTGTGGGCCTCCTACACCTACCTCTCTCTGGGCTACTACTTCGACCGTGACTATGTGGCTCTGGCAGGCGAGGGCCATTTCTTCCGTGAGCTGGCCGAGGAGAAACGCGAGGATGCCGAGCGTTTCCTGAAGATGCAAAACCAGCGCGGCGGCCGCACTCTTCCAAAACGTGCAGAAGCTTCTGAACATGAGTGGGGTAAAACCCTGGATGCTATGGAAGCTGCCCTGACCCTGGAGAAAAACCTGAACCAAGTTCTTCTGGATCTTCATGCCTTGAGCTCTGCCAAGATGGACCCCCATGTCTGTGACTTCCTGGAGAACCACTTCCTAGATGAGGAGGTGAAGCTCATTAAGAAGATAGGGGACCACCTCACTAACCTCCGCAGGCTGGCAGGCCCTCAAGCGGGGCGGGGTGAGTACCTCTTCTAAAGGCTGACCCTTAAGCACAAACTAGGAGGCCCCAGGCTCTGAGGGGCTCCTCCTGCATCACCTGGCATCTGGGCTTTGGCCTAACCCTTTCCCTCCAGCCACAAGGCAGTTTTTTCACCTCTTTGGAGCCCCCTCCCAAATATTGGACGAAAAGAAATAAAGCCTTTTGCAGCAAAAAACAACTCACCAATAAAAAGAAACAGACTAGCAGAGTGGGTTAAGAAAGAAAACCCAACAATATGCTGTGTCCAAGAAACACATTTCACTCAAAAGGAAATTGACAGACTAAAAATCAAAGGCTGGAAAACAATACTCCATGCAACAGGAACCGAGAAAAAAAGAGGGGTCGCTATTATGTTTGCAGACAATGCAAACTTTAAACTGAGGATGATCAAAAGAGATAAAGAAGGTCACTACATACTTGTTAAGGGAAAACTTCAAGAGGAACAGATTACAATCATAAATATATATGCACCGAATATGGGAGCACCCAACTGTATAAGACAATTCTTAATAGACATGAAAAACGAAATAAATAATAATACAGTTATAACAGGGGACCTTAACACCCCATTGTCACAGAGAGACAGATCAACCAAACAAAAATTCAGCAAAGAAATAGCAGAACTGAATCAAGCTTGTGAACAAATGGACCTAGTAGATATATACTGAGTATTCCACCCATCAACATCAGAATACACATTCTTCTCAGCTGCACATGGGTCAGTCTCTAAAATAGATCATATACTGGTCCACAAAACACGCTTAAGTAAATGCAAATGAACTAAAATAATTCCATGCGCATTATCTGACCCAGCGCAGTAAAATTGGAAATGAATGACAAAAAAACTTACAATAACCGCATAAACACATGGAAATTAAATAATACCCTCCTAAATAACCAATGGGTCACAGAAGTTAAAGAAGAAATTAAACAATATCTAAAATTGAATAAAAATGCAAATACAAATTGCCGGAACCTGTGGGATACAATGAAAGCAGTTCTCAGAGGGAAATTTATAGCACTAAACTCTCATATCAGAAAAAGGGAAAGAACACACATAAACAACCTAATGCTGCACCTCAAACTTCTTGAAAAAGAAGAGCAAGTCAAGTCCAAAGCCCAAAGAAGGAAGGAAATTATTAAGATTAGAGCAGAAATTAATGCAATTAAAACTAAGAAACAATACAAAGAATCAATGAATCGAAGAGTTGGTTCTTTGAAATAGTAAATAAAATTGATAAACCCCTAGCAAACCTTATCAAAAAGAGGATAGAAAAAACTCAGATTCATGCAATAAGAAATGAAAAGGGTGAAATCACTACAGACCCAGTGGAAATACAGAAGATCATCAACACCTACATTGAAAACCTTTACTCACATAGATTGGATAACACAGAAGAAATGGACAGATTCCTAGAAACCTATGAATTACCAAAGCTGAATCAAGAAGATATAAAGCTGCTGAATAACCCAATTTCAGCTAATGAAATTGAAAATGTAATTAAGACCCTACCAACACAGAAAATCCAGGGCCCTGATGAATTCATGGCTGAATTCTACAAGAAATTTAGGGAAGACTTAATGCCAACACTCCTCAAACTCTTCAATGCAATCAAAAGGGAAGCAAGTCTCCCTAACTCATTCCTGGAAACAAGTATCACCCTAATACCAAAACCAGAGAAAGACCCAACCAAAAAAGAAAATTGCAGGCCAATCTCCCTAATGAAGATAGATGCACAAATCCTCAATAACATACTGGCACGTAGAATACAGCAAGTTATCAGAAAGATTATACACCACGATCAAGTGGGATTCATCCCAGGAATGTAGGGATGGTTCAACATATGCAAATCAATAAATGTAATACACCATATCAACAGGGCCAAGGACAAGAACCACATGATCATCTCGATAGATGCAGAAAAAGCTTTCAGCAAAATCCAACAGCCATTCATGATAAAAACCCTACAGAAAATCGGAATAGATGATCTCTACCTCAACCTGATAAAAGCCATATATCATAAACCAACAGCCAACATCTTACTAAATGGAGAAAAACTGAAAACATTCAAACTAAAATCAGGAATAAGACAAGGATGTCCATTATCACCACTCCTACTCAATATAGTTCTGGAAATACTAGTCAGAGCAGTTAGACAAGAGAAAGAAATAAAGGGAATAAGGATAGGAAAGGAAGAAGTGAAATTATCATTATTTGCAGATGATACGATACTCTACACAGAAGACCCCCAAAAATCCATTAAAAGACTTCTAGAAGTAATAACAAAATTTAGTAATGTAGCTGGATACAAGGTGAGCACTCAAAAATCAATAGCATTCCTGTACACAAACAACAAAGTCACTGAGAGAGAAATAAGGGAAACCACACCCTTCACTATAACATCCAAAAACATGAAATACTTAGGAATCAATCTAACAAAGGAAGTAAAATATCTATACAGTGAAAATTACATTATTCTACAGAAGCAAATTGAAGAAGATTTCAGAAAATGGAAAGATATTCCATGTTCATGGATAGGAAGAACAAACATTGTGAAAATGGCCATTCTCCCAAAATTATTATAAAAATTCAATGCAATCCCAATCAAAATACCACTTGCCTACCTCACAGAGCTAGAGAAAGCATTCCTGAAATTCATCTGGAGCCAGAAAAGACCTAGAATAGCAAAGGCAATTCTGGGCAACAAAGGGAAGGCAGGAGGCATCACAATCCCTGACTTGAAACTATACTACAAAGCTACTGTGATAAAATCAGCATGGTACTGGAATCAAAACAGACCTGAAGTGCAATGGAATAGATTAAAAGATACAGTCACAACTACAAACACAGTTAGCCACCTCATCTTTGACAAAGGGGCCAAACATGCACATTGGAAGAAAGACAGCCTCTTTAACAAATGGTGCTGGAAAATCTGGCTTTCTCTATGCTGTAAACTAAAACTAGATCCATGTCTATCACCATGCACTAAAATAAAGTCAAAATGGATCAAAGATCTGAATATAAAAACAGAGACACTAAACTTACTAGAGGACAGAGAAGGTAAAAATCTTGATGACATAGGAGTAGGCAGAGAGTTCATGAACAAAAATCAAATTGCACAGGAAATACTTCCCGGAATTAACAACTGGGATCTCACCTTACTAAAAAATTTTTGCATGTCAAAGGAAATCTCCAACAGAGTGAAAAGAAAACCCATGAAATGGGAAAATATCTTAGCCAATTTTCCATCAGACAAAGGATTTCTATCTAAAACATATAAAGAATTAAAAGAAATCAGGCCCCTAAAATTCAAGGACCCAATTCAAAAATGGGCATCTGTGATGAATGCACACTTCTCAGAGAAAGAAATACAAATGGCAAATAAATATATGAAAAAATGTTCAACATCAATGGTCATTCAGGAAATGCAAATTAAAACAACACTGAGATTCCATCTCACTCCAGAAGGAATGGCCAAGATTAAAAAATCAACCAACAACAAATGCTGGAGGGGCTGTGGGGAAAAAGGAACTCTTCTCCACTGTTGGTGGGAATGTAGACTGGTGCAACCACTGTGGAAGTCAGTGTGGAGATTCTTCAAGAGGCTAGGATTAGAGATCCCATTCAACCCAGCTACCCCTCTTCTGGGCATTTTCCCAGAACAATTGAAAACATCATACCACAGTGATATCTGTGCACCCATGTTTTTAGCAACACAATTTGTAATAGCCAGGTCATGGAAACAACCCAAGTGCCCATCAATCAAAGAATGGATAAAAAAGATGTGGTATTTTTATACAATGGAGTACTACTCAGCTATTAAGAAAGATTGCATTGAGACTTTTGTAAGGAATTGGTCACAACTTGAGACCATACTCCTAAGTGAGATAAGTCAAACCCACATGTGTAAATACCATATTGTCACCCTAGTGTAAGAAATGGAAAAGTATATATGATCCAAAATCTATAATAAATACTATGTAAGGGTGAAAAACAGCTCAAAGAGCAAAAGTAATTGGGAAGAGAAAAGGCGGAAAGAGAAAAGGGAAGAGGAAAAGATATAAATCTGTATATATGTATATGTAAGATAACTAAAACGAACACACTGCTGAATGTATTCGTTATTGAGAAAGAACAATTAATACTCATATGATTAGGTCGATTTTACATGTCTATATCTGTTAATGTAAACAACCATTTTAAAGATAATGATACGCAATATTGCAACCATTGTCAAGTTTCTGTCATCTGGTTTTGTAACCCTGTAATGTTGCTGTTGTGTATTTACTCGTTTGTTTGTCTCTTTTGCTTGTTGTCTTTGTTATATATGTCTTTTTTTTCTTCGCTTAAATAAAAAAAATTCAGTCATATGTGTAGAATAGATTTTACTAACCTTGTGTAAGATAGTGACTACAGTAAATAATAGTGCATTCCATAGTTCTTGCTTATATCTTTTGTGATTCTACTGAGTACCTCTTTTTTTTCTGTTTTCTGACCTCTTCTGTTATTCTTTTGAGTAACATTTGTTTGTGGTTTATGCTATTCTGTCTCTTGTTCCCCATGGGTTGGAATTAGTGGAATTTAGAGTTTGCAGGGAGCTTTTTGTTTCCTTCCCTTCTCCTGTTTCCATTGTTTTAATTCGTTAGTTTGTTTGTGCTGAGTTTTGTCAATGTTTATAATCTAAAGACTTTGTGACTAGTATAGAAATTTCTTTAATTGTTTTTTAGTGATGTCATTTGGGCATGGTTCACTATAATCCTTTGCCCCAGTCTCATGATCTGACCACACTGGTTAATGGTGGGGGGGGGAGGATACAGTGTAGTTAGCCCAGCAACTGAGTTCTCTAGAAATGTACTCTAGTACTGTCAGTGATACAAAGGTAACTTGAGTGTTAGTTTATAGAAAAATCATGAGAATTATGCAATCCTGTTAATAACAAGAGAATCAGCTACAGTAGTGTTGTCCAAGATGAATAAAATACTAACATTCACTAAGTAAACATTATGTGCCATCATTTATCCTAGAGAATAAATCTACGATTAATGTGTGAACAGTAAAACAACCCAGGTACTAACTTAAAATGAATATTTGCCAAACAGGAGAGCTATATTTCTCTAATGGTAGAAATGAATTCAACAGTAATTTTACAAAGTTAACTATCAAAAGACTAACAAAATTTAATGACTATACAATTAAAGATATAGTTTGGGAATGGGGAAAATGCAAGAGCAAAATGTTAAACTGTGATATGAGGCGGAAACATTTGTGGTAAAAAGAATTTCATTGAGGAGCCATAAGGAAGTTTATACAATTAGGAAACGGTAAGAGAAAAAACCAGAGAGAAGGAAAAACATAAAGTTGGACTGGGAATATAGCTCAGTGGCACACCACCTCCGTGCCAAGTGTGAAGTCATAAGTTCAATCTCCTGTACAGAAAAAAAAAAAGACAAAATTAAAAGACGAAGAAAAAAAGAAATTATGTAAGGCATGAAAATAGAGAAAAATACGTAAATGGAAAAAAATTAAAAGGGAGAAGAATAAAAAATAAAGAAGAAAGAAGTAAGAAAAAGAGGCAAGAAACAAGGCAGAGGGAAATAAAGGTTTCCTAAAGTCCAAGAAACTAGTGAAGAAGAAAAGAGGGAAGGAAACATGTGAAAAACAAAACAAAACAAAAAAGAAACAGTGTACACCATCACGCGCACACAAAGAAAGCAAAAAACATAGAAAGAAAGGGAAAGGAAGAGGAATTTCTCTGTGATTTCAAACATGTGGTTTTTTTGTACAACTCTGGGGCACTGTCCATATTCCAGGTGTGTCCCTGCTCATACTGTTAAGTAAAGAAGGCAGTCATATCCCAGATAGTGATGCATGCAGTCAGTAGATGGCAGTAGCATTAGGGTGAGGGTGCCAATTCTGCAACTCTCAAATCCAGAGCAATTCAAGTTGAGTCTGCTCTCTAGCTGTGTGAGTGTATACTAACTATTGTAGTTCAAACCAGTCTCTGTGTCTTTTACCAGCCTGACCACAGCTGCCCACCGTGGTTGTCCCTCATACAGTCACTGTAGAAATGCTAACACTGGGATCCATGAAACAAAGCTAACCCATGGCTCCTCTGAGTCCCATGATTCAACTGACCCCACCTCAGACCACTCTTTCCTGGGGATATGGCAGGTGCTTGGACTAGAGTTACTCATGGGCTGTTGCAGTAGATGGCATCCACAGGCCTTTTCCACTGCTGTGCTTCTCCCTGAAGGCCTCTGGAATCATGCATTTTCCCTTTGTCTCTGTGGACTTTGTTTTCCTTTCTCAAGAGCCACAAACCACAAGAAAGAGACAAAGTACAGATTGCCCCTTCTTTTTGCCTTGTTGTGTTCCACCTCTTCAATTTCTCTGTAGGCTCCAATTTTTCCATCAGATCCTCCCCCAATTTATTTGTCAGTGTCTGAATTTCTGAATTAATAACCTTGGAGAGGCTATGTTACTTTTCAGGGTATCATCCTTTTTTGAGGTTGAATAATATATATAAATCCCTTATTAATACATTAGATGATGGTTCTCTAGGTTGATTATATATATGTGAATCTATTTTGATGTTTCTGAAAAGTTTAAATACTGCTTTCAATAATTTGTCTATTAATATTTGCTCCCACCAAAAGGGCAGAAGAGTTTCCTTTTCTCCTTACTCTAACCAAGCCCAAAATTTCAAACTGAAAAATTCAATACTGTGTTTGTAGTAATCATTTCACACTAGAGTCTCAAAAGCATAATGGAGATGAAAGAGTTGTCAGTGAACATGGAAATAGATCAGTGGAAATCTGAAACCCAAAGAGATAAAGGATCAAAAAGTAAGCAGAGGCTCAGAGACCTGAGAAACAATAACAAAAGATGTAAGACTTGTGTTACTGAAGTTTCAAGTGGAGGATGCAAGACAAGGTTAACAAACAAAATCTTTGAAGAAATAGTGACTGAATGTTTTCCAAATGTTAGTGTATCATTTTTCCAGTCTTGTTATTTTCTGCATGCCTATTTTCTAAGTTTCTTATATGGATAATTCATTCCTACACTGTCTAGTACACAATTTTCTGCTTTGTGTATATATTAAGCTCATTTTATGATTATTCATAAAAACAGCCCACATGGAATGAGTGATCTTTCAATTTTGCTTTTATTCCAATAAAATAAATGTAAAGCTTATGGAAAAAGGATTAGAAGATAGAAACGCTAAACGTAAGTCCAAAATATTTTGAAGAATTCCCTATAATTCTATGTTGGTCTTTCAACTTTTCTCTCCATATCTCAGTGTTTTGTATCACTGACATGGCATTAACACACCTATAGATGTCTTCTGGAAAGAGGTAAAGTCATTGCATGACAGTGATATATGCATATCATATTTATATCAGTCCAATTCATAATATCTAACTCTTGACAGCACTGTACATATCTCTCAAAAGATGAATGAAAAAATAAACTGTAGTATTTATGCACTGTGGATTGCTATCTTGCTATAAAGAAGTATAGACTTGAGGCTTTAGTATTATAAATGGATATACTTTCAGATCATAATATTGAGTGAAGTAAATCAGATATATTAGTTAAATAAATAAATATATATATGTATAAGATACAGGTAACATACAAACATGTATGCATATGTTATATATAATATAAAATAATAAACTTAAATAAATATATGTCATATATATATAATATTATCTAATGTATAATATACATAAAATATGTATGATGTGTGGGTGTGAAAGAACAGATGAAGGGAGGAGTGAGGAAAGCATGAGGAAGGGGAGGGAAAGGGGATGAACAGAAATAACTGAAAGAAAAAAATGGAAATGAAGCTTTTGTAAATGGGAAGGGGACCAAGAGCTGTAAAGAGCAGGGAAGGATGGAAGAGATAGGGGGCAAAAAAGAATTAAGATTTAATGTGATGTGTATTAATGCATGTCTACAGTAATACTTCAGTTCATGAACATTTCTGTTCACAAACAATTTAGTTCACAAATAGGATCATTTGGTAAAATTGTGCTTCCTTTTGAGAACTCCGCATCAAGTGATGAACACGACTATGGCCATCTTCCCTGTATGAACGAAACCATGGCCAACTTTCCCAGAATTGTGGAATGGAATTTTTAAGTTCATAAACCAAGCTCCCCCTTTACTAATTAAATTACATCTTAGACGTAATTTAAAAATACACTGACAGTATATTTTTATTAAACAAATTCTTATGAGATATGAAATGAGACATGGAGAATGAGGCAGTAAAATTGCATTCTAATAGACATGGTGCTAAGGTGTAGTTAGAAGATATAAATTTGACACTAAGGTTATGATCCTATATATGTATAATTTATGCTTCTATAAAGTAGGTAAGTTAATGAGAAAGTAACAAATTCTAGACTTCAAATTTGTTCAGAACAATGAAAACCAACCATAAATTAGCCAAATTTATTTGGTGATACTGACAGATCATTAAGATCAGGCAGTATGACAGTTGGTTATGTAAATGACCAATTCGTATACATGTAGTGTGGGTCCAGTTGATAACTTCCAATTAGAAACCTTTCTCTTTCAAGGGGAACTGTAAAAAGCAAAGAGCTAACAGGCTTGCACACATAAAACGTCACAGGTTCAGTTGATCATGTGTGTAATGCTTACTCCAATGTGAACACAATCTTGTTAGAAGTCAAGACTTCAGTTTCCAGTAATTTCCGTTAGTCCAGGATCAATAATAGAAGTCTACAGTTACAGAAAATAATGGTATGTGTTGTCAAAGATTCCATATAAAATCATATATTAAGAGCCTATTTGCATTTTAGATATTGTACGCATTAACATACATTGACTGCAGGGAAATGTTTTTGTTTAATTTTGATTTGAAAAACCTTGAAGAGTTGATTTCTGTGTAGGCCTTGAAATACTGGCAGTGATTTCAAAGAGTGTTACCCCAAACAAACACTTAAAAGGACAAGGAGAGTTCACAAAGCAGAAAACATATTTAGAAGACTGGTATAACCGGGACTACATTTTCAGGGTATAATTCTGAAGGAAATAAGAAGGATGGAATAAGAAACTAAGGACAGTAAAATTCTTCTTTTATTTGTTAAACATTTTAAACACCATTTTCCTTGAGCTCCTAATATATATATATTCCTTGATATATATGTATAATATATGTATATATGGTAGATTCATATTATGTTAAGAAAGGATTCTGTTATTTCTGTAATATTGATATGAATTGTTTGATGGTTGTAGACATCTACTAGATTTTTCTGCAAAAATTTCTTCGATATTATGTCACAGGTTCCATGCAAGACTAAATGAACTGTGCCCGACCTTTTATCTTTACAGAATTCATCAAATCTTTATCTAAAGTCATCTATGTCTAACTCTACAAGAGGTAACAAAGGTTCTGTCTAAATTTGCTGCATTTGGAATGAATTTGGAGTAGCGGCACATAGGCAAGTAAATACAAAGTGTTTTGTCCTCTAATACAAGAATTTGTTACAGAAGTACTTGAGAAAATTCCCTAGTACTGCCTTTAGGGAAAAAGAAAAAAAAACTTACGTTATATTGAAGCTAGAATAGAAAAATCTCGAATCATTTTTTCCTTTCATACAAGAGGTAAAAACAAGATTATTCTTTCAAGTATAAGAAATTACTTTTAAATGTGTAGTAGTTTGCCATGCAAAATGACAAACAGGCCTTTGTAACAAAGGGTGCACCAGGTTCACAGACAAAGAATTCTGAAAGGCTTGGGATACCAGAAAAAAATAGCGAGGCATTCAGTGTGTCTTACCTGTTGCATGTGGAGAAAAAATACCCAAGATGAAAGTCTCTGAGGAGAACATGGGTCAAATAACGTTCCTTAAATGCCCAGGAGCTGGGAGTAATCTTGAAAGCAAATCAAACTGAGAGATGTTTCCTTCAGAAAATATAGCAATATAATTTGCCTTATATTCCTTGATAGCAATTTAACTAATACAAAAACATATTTTTGTTCCTGTAACAATGAATTTAACAATAATGATGCCAAAATTAACCTAATTGGGTGATTAGTTTATAGCTGTGTTTTCCCAGCTGTCCTCATGTTTAACATTATTTAGGTGTTAGAATGTTGTAGCTAGATAGCATCTTTAACCAGTATTTGCATCAGTATTCTTAACATTAGTTTCTGTAGATTACACCAGATTCCAGAATTCATGTAAATTGGGAATCTACTGAAGTACAACGTAACATCTAACACATTTGCTAGAAGTGTCCCCAAAATTTTGAAGCAAAGGAGAAAGTAAGAGTGACAGTCCATATTAACCTATATATAAACACTTTAAATGTACAAATCAATATATTAAAATATTAAACGTCAAAAAATATGGGCCACCCTTCTTATATTGCCAGATTCATTTGCATAAAGCCCTGGAAAACCAAGTTTAAATTTGGACATCCTTGGAGATTCATATAGTAAAGTAGCAGGGTGGGTGAGCAGTTTTTTTTTTTAAGTTTACTTTCACATTGCCAGCTTCCTTCAACACTTGAGAGACCTTATTTAGAAAAGTCTACTTACAAACAGATAAAGGTCAGGCCATTTATGCCAACAGAGCCATCTAATCCATAGCTTCTGCAGCATCTAGCCTAGGAGAGTAAACAGTAGTCTCCACAGTAATCATCACAGCATCTTCAGGTTGTGGTGAATAACTTTCAGCTTTCTAAATTTTGCCCCTGCTTCACATTGAAGACCAACTAGCAAAAACCAAATATACTTCCTGAACCAATCACATGGGATTCCCTGCTTCTACTTGTACATGGAGTTTCCCATACCAATAAGCTCACATCAGAGCTCATCTGGAATCTTCTCTTTTTTTTCAGCATGAAGCTTTCCCACTACAGACTGCCTTTTTTATTTTAAAGAGAAAAAAATAAAACAAAATTTCAAAATATAATTAGGGGGTAACAATGATATGCACGTTGTATTTTGTTATCTTCAAATCATTTACTCAGAGTACAAGACATCTGCATTTAATTGTCCAAAGAATGCTAGCACAAACCTTTGTCTTCAGTGAGTTCAGAGAAGTCAGTACTGTAACTATCTTAACTATCAGATATATATTTTCTTTCAGCTTCTCACACTAGTGAAACAATAAGACATGCACAGACACAAGCCATTGTGCTAGATTCTTTTGCGATAGCAAGTTCTGAACAAATGATTTCTACTTGTTTTTGTTTGAGTTATCTTAATTAATTTGCACGTATGTGTATGAGTCTGGACAGACATTCCAGTCTGAAAATTAAGGTTTTTTTTTTTCCACAAACAGTCATCCTGTGATGAGCTCTTGGACTTAAGGAATACCCAAAAAAAGGGGCTTCATGAGGCAAAGAAAGTGAGCCAAGTGCCATATAAACAAGCAATTCCATGATCCCCAGAAACTGGAGCATGAATACGCAAATGTTTCCATTGAATTGACCTCAAATTATACCTATCTTTCACCCCATGGAAAGAAGTATGCCTAGAGTAGCAGTAGTAGTGAAGGGTTGGGAAGCCTAGTCAGTGGGCTCCTTTAACTAGATCAAATGATAATGATGGTAGTAGCTTTGATAATTTTCAGCCAAGGACTAAACTTGAAATCTATTGAATTTTTAAAAAATTACTTCTTCCAAATGAGTTAGAAAACATCATAACCAGTTCCTCTTTGTTCTGGGATGCCATCTATACTAGCATATGTATGCTCTTGTAATGGTCTGCACTCACGTCGTGTGCCTTAATGTAGGAGTCTCATTCGCTTTTGTGCCTTAAGAACTAATATAGAGTCAGATTCAAAAAGTTTATTATTTGTTGATGAAAAATTATCAACTGTATAAAAAACAGCAGTATTTTCCCATGTAATTCAAAGAATGAAGTGGCTAAATATGAATTTGACATTATTTACTTGGTTCAAGGTCTCGTGCTAGAGAAAATTTGGCTATTTTAAATGAATCATTTATTGGCATCAATTCCAAAATTCAAAATTTGCTGGAAAAAGTAACTTGTTATTGTGAGAGCAAACATTTTCTATTGACTCTACTCATCTGAAGAATATGAAGAAGGTCTGAGACTTCTGAAAGAGGGCTTTTCATTTCAGCTATTAATTTTACAATATTTTGAATTGTAAGGCACCCAGGTATCTCTGACCTGATAGGTGTAATACAAATGAGGAATATTTTTAAAATCCAGTTTAGAGAATGATAAGATGTTTTACTATTTTGTTGTTCTCAATGTTGTTTTAGTATCAGGGATTATCTTTAAGACAGTTGAAATTTATTTGTCTTGGGTTACAAAGTACATAAAAACCTCTTCAGTAGACGCATTTTCTGCATTAGGAAAGTAGGTACTTCTTATGAAGTAGCAGCAGACTTGCGCTGTTGTCACCTGTGAGTACTTCCCCAAGCTCAATTTAGAATTCTATGGGGGAATTATAAGAGTTTTGGAAATCTTATTCCCAGAAGGTAATGAAAAACTGAAACCACTCTTGTGAATTTTGGTCCGAGCTGGAATTGAAACATTAATATTTTGAATCAACGGCACAGTGTTAAGGAAAAAAGCATATCTGATACACATTTTTGCATTTTTCTAGAGTCATTTTCAGTAGAACCAAAAAGTTTCAGTTGAATAAATTGAAATCTTCTTGGGGAAATAATGTTTTCACAGATTATTTCCTTTACAGAGAGGTGTAAAAAATCTACCAGGATTTTTTCTGGTAAGGGAAGAACACCTAAAGATAGAAAAAGTGCTTATTTTCTACTTCATAAAGCACAGATGCTAAAAACTCATTTATTCAAATACATTTTCTCTGAATTGGTAATATAGTGCTTATTCCCTCCTTTCCTGACTTTCTTGTATTGAAAAATTCAGCTATCAATATATCTACCTATCTATCTATCTATCTATCTATCTATCTATCTATTTTAAATGTTTATTAAGAATAAAGAATAGTTGTAAGTTTCTAGTATTTCTATGTTACATGCTAATAAATTACACAAATGTTTAAAGAAAGGAAAACAATCTTGATGCAACTTTTCCTTAATTATCTCACCACCCTTTCCAATGCTGAGGAAATGATGTATCTTGCTTTGTAATTGAAGTAACATCTATAGGATATCCAGACTTCGACTTTCTGCATGTTCCTAAATTGTGCTTCAAAAGAGGTAAAAATATTTTTTGAAATAGTAGACTTATTTGAAACTGAAAAATTTTATAAAATTTTTAAGAGAACAGATTCATAATTACAAACCAATTTTATGAAGAATAAAACAGATTTGAAATAAAAATATCTAGATTTTTGTACTACTTCTAGTGATAAATAACTATCATACCCTGAGAAATATTACCCTATATCTCAGTTTGGCTTTTTGTGAAACATAAACAATGCAATACTGCCTTCCAAGTTTATAGTGTCGTCATAAAAAGGAACTAAGATTACTATTGTTTACGTTCTCACAAGAAAATACTATGTAAATCCAAATAAAGACAATAAAAATGAATCAAAACATGTATCTCTGCGGTGATCCTCTAGGAGTATCACAAGACATAGTTTTCATTTACTAATAAGAAACTAAGCAGGTTATATTCTACATATCATTATTTTCTTGTAAGAACCCATTAGAATTTTATCATTACATAATCTTTTAAAACAACACTGAACTTATTTCCTTTATTTTTCTTTCCTCTCTCCTTACCTTTCTTCCTCCCTCTCTCCCTTCTCTTTCTTTCCTTCCCTCCTTCCTTACGTCTCATTTCTTTCCTTTCTTCTCCTTTCCTTTCTGTCTGCCTTTTATCTCCCCTATCACCCTGTTCACTTCTTATGTCCCTCCCAACATCTGCTGAAACCTTTCTGTTGCACTAACCAATAGAAAAATCTAAAAGAAGAAAAAAGAATAGAAAGTTAAAAGAACAAATTTAAAATGAAATATGATGTAATAGGTAGCTTCAAGTATTTTACCTGACTGAATATAGGGGTGAAAGGGAAAGAGTGATGAGACATGAATCTAGGCAGATAGGTAAGGGCAGGTCATGCAAAGCATGAGGTAGTCTATAGTAGACTATTTTATTCTACAGTTGATAAAAATAGAGAAGAGTTTTAACTATGGGAAACAGATAGTATTTTTCTAATCATTTTATTAGTACTTTTGCTGTACATAGTGATTGCATTCATCTTGCACAGTTGTTACATTTATATTACATATTTTAATTCTTCATACTTCCGTTTCTCTTTCTGTGTCTCTCTTCTCTCCCATCTCTAGATCTCTTTCCCATTTGCAAAAGATCTGTCTCCTCGGTTTGTACTATCCATACTTTATTTTTCTCTTTGAAATTGTTTGCACCTTGAATTTCTCAGGTAAGAGAAACAAATTGAGGCTTGTGTGTCTGATTTATTTGACTGGCCATTATGGCCTCAAGATGCATCCACTTTCCTACAGATGACTCAAGTTTATCCGTCCTTCTGTATGCCTTCTATTCTGTTGTATGTACATACCACATTTTACTTACCCATTTATCCATTCACAAACATGTAAGTTTATAAGGCGTGCTGCTACAAAATGAGTATGCATGCATCACTATAATATGATGTCTTAATTCTTTTTTTTTTTTTTGACACAGGGTCTCACTATGTATTCCAGACTGACTTAAACTCACTAAGGAGCCCAGGCTTGCCACAAATTTAAGGCAATCCTCCTGTCTCAGAATCCTGAGTGCTAGAACTTCAGGCATTCACCACCGTGATGCCTTAATTCTTTGGAAGAGAATACATAGCAGTGGAATCGCTGGGTCCAAAGAAATTTTCTCGTTTATTTATTTTGTGGCACCGGAGATTGAACTCACAACCTCGTGCTTGCCAGGCAAGGGCTTAAGCCACTGAGCCAAACTCCTGGTTCTAGTTTTTTGAGGCAGGGTCACACTATGTAGCTCAGGCCGGCCTTGCGCTCGCGTCGTAGCCCAAGACTGCTTCGAACTCACAAAGCTCCTCCTACCTCAGCCTCCTGAGTGCTGGGATTAAAGGTGTGCACCACCACACCAGGTTTCTCATTTATTTCTTTGAGGAAGGGTCATACTAATTTCCACAGAGGTGATACAATTTGACATTTCTAACAGTAACATAGAAGACTTTCTTCTTGCACATCTCTCTAGAATTTGACACTGCTTGATTTCTTTGTTGCCTATTCTTTCACAAGTAATTTGGAATTTCAGTTTTGCTTCAAATTATATTTCTTAGATCAACAGGAAAGTTGAACATTTTTTCAAGCATTTATTCACTTTTTTACTCCTTCTAAGAAGTGTTTATCCATTTCAATTGTTTATTTTATTTATTTATTTATTTAAACATATTTTGTTTGTTTGTTTGTTTGTTTTTATTGAGACAGAGTCTTGCTGTGCAGTTCAGCCTGACTTTGAACTCATTATGTAGCCGAAGCTGGTCTCAAACTCAAGCAAATCCTCATGCATCAGTCTCCAAAATGCTGAGATTACAGATGTGCACTACCATGGCTGGCTTCATTTTTGAGTGTCAAAATATATTAGTTGTTTTTATATACTGGCTATTAGCTTCTGTTTGAGGAGTAGCTGGAAAAAGTTTTTTTTTCTTTTTTTTTTTTTCATTCTGTAGGTTGTCTCTTTATCTGGTTGTTTTCTGTGTTGTGCAGAATCTTTTTAATTTTATAAAGTCCCACTCGTTCATTTGTTAATATTATATCTTGTGCAATTGGAATTCTATTCAAAAGGTCTTTACCTAAGCCTATGCCATCAGCAGTTTTACCTATTTTGTCTTTCAGTGGATTAAATGCTTCTGCTATAATATCCATTTATCTGATCCATTCTGATTTTGTTTTAGTACATGGTGAAAGATACAGGTCTAGATTCAATCTTCTGCAAGTATGTAACCAATTTTCTTAGCACATTTGTTAAAGAGACCAGCCTTGGTCAAGCATATAGTTTTTTCCCGTTTTTCAAAGATCTGATGTTTGAATGTACCTGGTATTGTTTCTGTACCATCTAGTCTGTCCCAGTGATCCACACATCTGCATTTTTGCCAGTACCATTTTTTTAACATTAGAGATTCGTAGTATAACTTGAAATCAAGAATCCTGATGATGTTGCTTTGCTCTTGTTGGCAAAAATGTAATTTGTTTTTCTAAGTGTTTTCTACTTCCATATGAATTTTGAGTTTCAGTATTGTTTTAGTATTGTTT
Source organism: Dasyprocta punctata (assembly GCA_004363535.1). Lineage (NCBI taxonomy): Eukaryota > Metazoa > Chordata > Mammalia > Rodentia > Dasyproctidae > Dasyprocta > Dasyprocta punctata. The sequence goes on from RJWM01001563.1 coordinate 93,391, forward strand.
GGTTTTTCTAGGTCTCTGAGATATATATATATATATATATATATATATATATATGCATGCATATATATGTTTCAGTTTCAGTTATAGTAATTTTCACAATATTGTTTCTACCTACCAAGGAATAGAGTATATCTTTTAATTTTCTGATGTCCTTTTCTATCTCTTCTTTCACAATACTACAATTTTCATTATACAGGTGTTTCACTTTCTTGTTTAGGTTCATTCATAATTGTTTTTCTGTATTGAAGATATTATGAATGGCTTGTTTCCTTAAATTTTCTTTCAGTGAGTTCATTATTGGTATAGAGGAACACTGTTGATAGTTGTGCATGGATTTTGTACCATGTTGTATTGCAGAATGTGTTTATGATTTCCAGAAGTCTTTAGGGGGACTTTTTGGGTCTCGTATATGACAAATCATGTCACTGCAAATGATAGTTTGACTTCCTTCTTTCCTCCATTTTTCTCTTGCCTGATTACACTAGCTAAATTTTCAAGTACTATATAGAACAGGGATGGTAATAGTAAGCTTCCTTGTTTTGGTCCTGAGATTAAGAGGAAAGCTTTCAGGGTTTTCTCATTTAACATGACGTTGCCAGTGTGTTTGTATTAAATGATTTTTTTTCAAATTAAAATAAGGTCTTTCTATATTTATTTTCTTCAGGGTCGTTATTATGAGTGAATGTTAGATTCCGTCATAGCCTTTTTCTGGAACTATTGAAATGAATATGTGATTTTGCCACTTCTTTTTATGTGACCTGTTACTTTATTGATTTGCATATGTTGAACCAATCTTGCATCTGTGGGATGAAGCCTTCTTGAGATATATGATCATGATGTATGATCTTTTCAGTTGAGAAGATCACTTCTTTCATCAGTATCTTGGGGATTTTTGCATCCATGTTCATTACAGAGATTGACCTATAGTTTTCTTTATTAGTTGGATGCATGTCTGATTTCAGAGTTACAGTAATGCTAGCTTTCAGGAGTAAATAGTTAAGTATTGTTTCCATTTCAATTTAATCAGTGGGTTTGATGAGCACTATGTTGTATTTTCCACGATGTTCTTATAAAAATAAGTGCTGAGTCCATGGAATCCTACACTTTTCTTATTAGATTTTTTTTACTTGTCCCAATTTCATTACTTGTCATTGAACTCTTTAGGGATTTTATGTCCTCTTAAATTTCGTAACACATGTGCTTCTAGGAATCTATCCATTTTTCTAGTTTCTCCAATATTTTAGAGTACATATTTTCAAGATAGTGGCTAAAATTCTTCTGGATTTTGTCAGTTTCTATTGTGATTTCACTTTTTTCATTTCTAATTGCACTGATATGGGTCTTTCCTTGTTTTATTAATTTTGACTAAATATTTGTATATTTTGTTTATTCTTTCAAAGAAGCTGCTCTTCATTAATTCTTTGTATTCTAATGTCAATTTTAGTAAATTTCTCATTGATATTTATCATTTTCTTTCTTTTATCAACTTTTAATTAACATTGTTCTTCTTTTCTTGAGATCTAGGCACATGGTTAGATAATTTGCTCTCACTTTGTTTTTTATGTGAGAATGCACACTAATAAACTTCAGTCTCAGGACTGCTTTCATTGCATCTCATAGATTTGGTATGCTGTACTGCTATTATCATTTGATTCTAGAAGATTTTCCTTTTTTTTTTTTTTTTTTTTTTTTTTTTTTTTTTTTTTTTTTTTTTTTTTTTTTTTTGTACATGGAATCAGACTCAGGACCTCACACTTGCCAGACAGGTACTGTGCTGCTGAGCTAAATCCCCAGTTCTCATTTTTCTTTAATTTCTTCTCTGACCCAATAATTACTCCAGGGTGTGTTATTTAATCTCTACTTGGTAGCAAAATTTTTATGATTTATTTTGTCATTCATTTCTAGTCTAGTCTGCACAATGACCTGGTAATAGCATTCTGGGTATTTTGTACTTATTTAAGTGAGCTTTATTGCCTAATATGCGATTTATTTTGTAGAAAGTTCTATGTACTTTCAGACAAATTTGTATTCTGTTGTTACCAGCTGGAACACTCTGTAGATATCTATTAAATCTATTTGTTTGAAGGAGTGGTTTAACTCCAATAAGTCTTTGTTGAATTTTTGTCTATTTAATTTTTCTATTGTGCAATTTGAGTACTAAAGTGCCCCACTAGGATTGAGTGTTGTTAATTTGGTCTCTATTTCCAATAGTGTTTGTTTGATGAAGTTCCATGCACTGGTTTTTGGTGCACAGTTATTTACAATTGCTGTCTCATTCTGTTCAATCTTCCCTTAGCTAAAATGTAATAACCTTTTTTGCTTCTTCTGGTTAGTTTTGGCTTGAAGTTCACTTTGAAAAGAAGATAACTACTGCCAGATTTGGGGTTTCTATTACACTGAATATTGTTTTCCATCCTTTAATTTTTAGAATATGAATTTTTAGGAAGAATAAATGTACCCCTTGAGTGCAGCCAACTCTACAGGGTATCTGCATCTGTATCTATATTTATATATCTATATCTATATCTATAAAATAATTAAAAGACACACATTGGCTATATATATATATATATATATATATATATATGTATCTTTTGATTGAGGAGTTGTGAGAAGTTGAGACCATTTATACTGACAATTGCTACCGAAAATTATTCTTATTCCTGTCATTGTATTACTTTTATATTGTTGATTTGTTTTTTCCCTCTTTTTAAACTGTTTAACCTGCTTGATACATTCATTTCATCACACTTTTTGTGGTTGATTGCTTTGTTACCTCTGATATCCTTGAGAATTTTCGAAGTTGCTGATTTGGTGTTTGAATTCTTTTTTGTTGCTGTTTTTTGTCTTCTGAGGCAGGGTCCCGTTATCTAGTTCAGACTGGACTTGAACTCACTTTGTAGCCCAGGCTGGTCTTGAACTCACAACAAACTACCTGCCTCGGCCTCCTGAATTGTGGGATTACAGGCATGTGCCACTACACCTGGCTATAAATTTCTTATGGTATTATTTGTCACAGAATGCTTTTATTTCTCAATCAATTTTGGAAGACACTTTTGTAGGACATGTTACTCTGGCTTCCAAGTTTTTTTTTTCTTTCCTTTTAGAGCTTGAAACACATCACTACAAGATCTTCTGCCTAATGGGTTTACATTTATAAGTAATTTGTTTCTTTTCTCTAAATATTTTTAGGATATTTTGTTGTTTTATACTTTTTGTATTTTGACTACGATGGGTAGTGGAGTTCCTTTCTGTGCATGGCTTTGTTGATTCTGTATGTCTCGTTTACACACATGATGAATGGTTTCCCCATGCTTGGGAATTTTTCTGCTATAATTTGTATAAATAGAATTTCTTATGCCATAATAGGTGTTTTCTTATTTTTCTATAACTTTAATTACTCTTAGGTTAGTCTTATTTGCATTATGTACCAACTATTGAATGAATTTGTCTTGCTTTCGTTGCTAAAGTACCTTTGAGAATATGGCCACATGCATCAGACCCATCTTTTAAAACTGAATTTGTCTTTTCACAGTCATCACTTCTACAGCCCAAGTATCTATCCCTAAAATTCATTGTCTCCTAGATTTATGTTTATACACTTTAATGGATGCTAATTAGTTAATGTGGTATATTGGCCAGCACAAGATTCTCTGTGAACTTCTACTGGGAACTTTTCATTCTCATTCCTTTTACTACAGGTTAAATCCTACACTGGTGTGTGTTTTTTTCCCTCCACAAAGTTTTTGCTTAGTTCATTACCCCAAGCCCACTAAACCAGGCACTATTCTCTATCTTTCTACCTGCAGTCTTTTTCTGTCACTGTCATAAAAGTGTAAATTTCTAACCAGTGAACTTGGTAGAGTTCTCAGGTTACAAGCATGCAGCAGTCCCTGGCAGGGAATTTTAGGGCTCCCCAGTTGACACCTATGAGCAGATGTGGGCAATGCACAGAATGTCCTGTAAGCATAGCACATTTGGTGTATGGGAAAGGAATGAGTCACTAATTATGTATTGTTCTGGCCACTTTTTTCCCATTGCTCCCTGATGCTACTCAATCATGTAGCCCCTGGATGGTAGTCCTATCCGTGTTTAGATCCAGGTGCCTAATCAGAGTGATACATTTCTCTTCAAATTTCTGAATACCTGCCCACATTCTATCAGACCCTGCTCACAGGCTTGCAGTTTCTCTATAGCTCTGGTTTGATAGTACCTCACTGGTAGCGATCATCTTCCCACAGGGGAGGTTAGAGTGACTGAGAGTCTGTTTTATCTGCCAGGCTAACTCTAAAATTGGCAAGTCCCTCCTTCAGCAGCCTGATTCTCTCCCAAGATGGTGTGTATACACGACCTGGGGTGTAATGTGTGCAGTGAGCCAGGAGTGGTCTAACTTGCTTTTCTTATTCCTCTTGACACTGAATTTTAATTCATTGAGTTTCTCATTTCTTATACTTTTATGTATCTGACTATCTCTGTATCTTCTACCTCAGGGTACTTGCTTTTCTCCAATGTACAGTTCAGAGACTCAGAATCTCTCTCTCTCTCCCCTTGAGGCTGCCACATCTGCTGACAATCATCTCTCTCTCAGAGATAATACCTTTTTTTTTAGGTTTTTGTGAAACAGGTTGTCACTATGTAGCTCAGGCTGGCCTAGACTCACTATTTAGCCCAGGATGGTCTCTTGCAGTGTTCCTCCTACCTCAGCTTCCCAAGCAGTAGAATTACAGGTGTGCACCACCACACCCAGAGGGATAATATTTTTTTGTACATTTAAATTATTTCAACTCTGAGCAAAGAAATAAGGTAAGTGAAAATGTTTGTTAAGAAAATTAGCTACTACTAAGCTGGGCGTGGTGGCGCACGCCTTTAATCCCAGCACTCGGGAGGCTGAGGTAGGAGGAGCGTTGTGAGTTCGAGGCCGGCTTGGGCTACAATGCAAGCGCAAGGCTGGCCTGAGTTACATAGTACGACCCTGCCTCAAAAAACCAGGGCTGGGAGTTTGGCTCAGTGACTTAAGCGCCTGCCCTGGCAGGTTGGAGATTGTGAGTTTGATCCCCGGTGCCGCAAAAAAATAAAAAATAAAAAAAAAATTAGCTACTACTGTGATAAAAACAGTGTGGTATTGGCAAAAAAGCAGACCTGAGGATCAATGGAATAGATTAGAAGATCCAGAAACAACTCCAAACACACTAAACTATCTTATCTTTGACAAAGGTGCCAAACACGTTCACTGGAAGAAAGATAGCCTTTTTAATAAATGGTGTTGGAAAAACTGGCTTTCCACATGACAAAGATTAAGATTAGACCCATATCTTTCACCATGTACTAAGTTAAATCTAAATGGATTAAAGATCTCAACATTAAAACAGAAACATTAAATCTACTGGAAGATACAGTAGGTAAAACTCTTGAAGACATTGGTGTAGGCAAAGTCTTTATGAATAAAAGCCAGACTGCACAGGAATTATCACAAAGAATTAACAAATGGGATCTCATCCTACTCAAAAGCTTTTTTACAGCAAGAGAAACCACCAACAGGAAAGAGACTACCCAGGATGTGGGAGAAATTGTTTGCCAGCTGTCCCTCAGGTAAAGGATTAATATTGAAAACCTGTAAAGAACTTAAAAAAATCAGCCTTCCAAGATTTAAAGACCCAATCCAAAAATGGGCATCTGAGATGAACACACACTTCTCAGATGAAGAAGTACAAACAGCAAATAAATACATGAAAAAATGTTCAACAGCACTGGCCATTTGAGAGATGCAAATGAAAGTAACACTTGGATTCCACTTAACCCCAGAAAGAATAACTAGTATTAAGAAGTCAACCAATAACAAATGCTGGAGGGGCTGTGGGCAAAAAGGAACCCTTCTCCATTGTTGGTGGGAATGTAGGCTGGTGCAACCACTGTGGAAATCAGTGTGGAGATTCCTCAAAAAGCTAGGATTGGAGGTCCCATTTGACCCAGCTATTCCCTTCTGGGTATCTTCCTGAAAGCACTAAAAACATCTCACTGCAGTGATATATGTGCACCTATGTTCATAGCTGCCCAGTTCATAATAGCTAGATCTTTGAAACAATCTAAATGTCCCTCAAATGAGGAATGGATAAAAAAGATGTGGTATTTCTACATAATGGAATACTACTCAGCTATAGAGAACAATAAACTAGACATTTTCACCCTTAAATGGATGAGTAACGAAAATATACTTCTCAGTGAACTAAGTAAGTCACACATATGTGACTATCACATTGTTGCGCTGGTTTGATGAACTGAAACACAATCTATGTATATAAAAAATTAGTTGGGACAGTCAGAGAAAAAGGATTTTGAGTGAAATGTAGCTTTCTCAGGGTCATCTTCCAATTTTATTTTTAATGCAAAATGTTTATTTGAAAACAATAGAGTAATCATAACAAAAAAGATAGTCATATAGCAGATTTCTCTTGATACATTGAGGCAAAAGTTTTGTGTTAGTAATTTGTTGGTTAATGTTTCATGTCTATATTTTTCATCTTAAATAATTCTGGGAATATGGTAATATGCAAAGTGCTGATGATTGTTACTGTCTTATTGGCTGGTTGTGAAATTGTTTTGTTTTTTGTTTTCCTTTTGTTAGAAAGAAAGAAAGAAAGAAAGAAAGAAAGAAAGAAAGAAAGAAAGAAAGAAAGAAAAGAAAATTAGCTAGGAGAATGCGTCAGTAACATGGTTGCCAGAGTATAAGTCTGAACTGAGATTGAAGCAATAGGGATTGTGAAGAGTAGGCAAAATTGAGATATGTATAAGGAAGAACAGAAAGGAAAGTGTGGACTAGATGTGGAGTATGAGAAAGCTGGAAAGCTTGAGGAAGACAGATACACATGAAATATGGGAAGAAACAAATGTTTTCAGTTTCAGACAGGTTGTTTGGACTATCTGTGAAGGATCTTTAAGCAGAGGATAAGTAAAAGACAGCATCTCAGTGTCTTCATATTTGCCATTCCTTCACTTTGACTACTCATTCACAAATATGCATTCTCGTTAATTCTCAGTTCCATTTTAGTTCCGATTTTAAATATTGTTGTTCTTAGAACACCAGTTCTTTCTTCATTTATACACTGTCACCACAGTTTTAGTTTTGATTCTTAGAATTCAATTATTAATTTTTATTTATTTGTGTGAATATTTGATATCTGTCTTTTCATGTGGATTGTAGAACCCATGAGAAAAAGAATAATGTATCTGCTTTTTTTGCTATATGTGAAGAATGTAGAATAGTGTCTGATGCAGATAAATGATTCTTGAACAAGTAAATGCAAGTGAAGTCAAAGGGGAGAGCTCTGACTACAGATAGTGTTGTATAGAGTGTCAACAGAATTATAAATGGGAGACAGCCTGAAGCCAAAAACGTCAATGAAATTGCCTAAATCCAATGAAAAAAACTGGAGCAAATCAAGGAAGCATATCTGATAATAAATTCCATGAGTTAAGAGTATAGACCTGTTCAGCTCTGTATTTATAGATCTTAGAAGAAAGCCTGGGATATAGACTGAATGCATGAAGGAAACCAACAATGAATCAGAGACATCTTAACCTAAGAGGTTAAGAGTGCTTTACATGTATGGACATAATTTTATGCATTCAATAATATTTTTCTCTGTGTGTGAAGCTTTCAAGATCCTTCTACCATGTTTCCTACACTGATTCCAGACTTAATTTCCTAAGATCCTGTCCTCTCAGAAAACTGTTTAGTCTGTGTCACTCTGAAAAAGCGTTGTTCCCACAAGTGAACTTAACATTCACTGTATTGTCTAACCAGTGAAAGAATATGATCTTCTTTATTGTGGTCTGTATATTTAATGTGAATGTAGAATGATATTTTATTATTTTGATGGAAATGATACCATATTTCTTACACTGACCCTAGGTCTATGAATATGACTGTTTAATATAAATACTACTTACAGTGTTTTCCCTTTATTATGTAGTAGTGCAGTTAATTTTTATGATTTAATAGGGCCCATCACAGTAGTTTAGACTCATCATTTTAGACTGTCAGATTTTTCTTATTAAATCTTCATAATATATGTGATATTTTGGCAAGCTATGTCATGTACAAATTTGACAAGCTTATTTATGTAACTTGTCTTATATTTATTGATAAAAATGGCAATGATAAATGCCAAATAATCATTCTCCATGATAAAAGACCCTCTAGGTAACACTTTGTATTGTTCAGTACTCTTCAGCATATTGGGAACTTCCCAAATTACAAATGTTTAACTCTGCGTTTCTCTGTATTGTAGTTGTATCCAATAAAATTTTGTGGAATAAAAGTTTATTGAAAAACTATTATTTACAAAGTACTGTCAAGGTCAGAATCATTTATTGGGTTAGTCCTTGAATTTTTTTTCCCAAATATTTCTGTGTCCCTGGTTCACTGGGTCTACACTATCTTTTTAATTTACTAATCTAATTTTTTTTTGGTACCAGGGATCGAACTCACAACCTCGCACTTGCCAGCCAGGCATTTATGCCATACTAATATAATATTGTACGTATTTTAAATTGTACTCATAAGATCTCAAATTCTAACACTTGAAAAATCTTGTATCTTCAGTTAAGAATTGTTATCAATATAGGATGTGTATTTATACAAAAGATGCTGAAAACAGATGATAAATAACATAAAGTTCAATCAACTTGAGGATATTTCATTTTTTCCATATCAGCACTCTAAAAAAGAATTCCAAAAAAGTGAATAAGGCCCAGAAAAGACAAAGGACACAGATCAGCAATATATTCCTATGTTTTGTTGCCTAGGATGTTCCTGTGTATCAGAGTGAAACCAAAAAAAAAAAAATAAAAGGAAACAATAAATGTCTACAAAGAGTCCCTTGTTTGAACACGAACTTTTAGATGTAATAAAGTCCACTAGAATACAACCTGGTTAGATTTTGCTCCAAGGAAGCATGTTTTAGAAAGCTTACTTCATGTACCATTTCTCAAAAGAAAAAGACCATCCTGTGTAATGTTGATTATTTGGGTTCGATACAGACTTTACATCATGGTCTTAATTATGTTTTCTTTTTGCTTCTTAACTTACTGTCAGTGCAGCACTAGGCACATTGGATAATAAAAGAAAAAATGGATTTAGAAAATATTAATTAGAGAAGAAACTATTTTAAAGAGAGTGTCTTGGTTACTTTTCTCTTGTCCCTGAGACAAAATACCTGACACCCAAAATTAAGGAAGGAAAGGTTGATTACAGTTTGTGGCGACTTCAGCCCATACTCAGCTAGCTCCAAGACAGGGTGAAGTGGCTGAAGGGCAACGATTCATGGCAGCTGCAGCATACACCGAAAGTGACAAGAGCAAAAGGGAAAAAGGGAGGAGCAAGTCACTTTCCCTTCCTTATATTGGATGCAGACTACCCACCCCGGGGTGGGTGCAGCACTCACACTGGCAATCCCTGTACTAAGCAATGAACCAATCACAAACTCTATATTCATCTGCCTGGGAAAGGTCCACCACCCATATCCACATGAGCCCTTGGGAGGACATCTAGATACAAACCATAACAGAAGGCAATGTGTATTTCAGCAGAGACTATCACATTGGTTAAGGTATAAAATATAAAATATTTGTGCATCAATTGCAATGAAGTTTTCAGAATTCGTAAGTATCAAAAAGAACTAAACTTTATTTTTTTACCCTAAAGTAATCTGATGCATTCTTTTTCTATTCCTAATTAGTTTTAAGATAAACACAAGCCCTGAAACTTGCTGTGGCAGATAATCTACTTTTATGCTTGAATGGACACCTCTAATGATTATACAAAAATGAAACAACAAATCTGTCATTTTTATTGCTTTGTCTGTACCTTGAATCTGCAAGATTGTTTTCCAGGTGAGTGTTTAGTGACAACTCCAGTGTACACTCTTTTTCCCTGTAGTATGCAGGGCAAGTCAAATATTGAGAGCTGTAAGATGTAGTATCTTCTTCTGCAAGTTATGAGACCATGCCACAATAGATGTTTGAATGAAGATTTCAACAGAGATTATATGCTACAAAACTGAATGAAAGAAAGAACTTCTACCTATGAAATTTGATGATGTTTCAAGATCTATATTAAAAATATGATTGACACATATATAATTCTTCCTCTTCAAAAATGAAAAAGAAGGGGCCTGGGATATAGGTTAGTGGCACCCCACCTGCCTGGAAAGTGCAGGGTCCTGAGTTTGATTTCTGGTACCCACCCCCACAAAAAAGAAAAAGAAAATTATGAACAATCTCCTGTTCAAGATGTGCTAGCAATGCAAATATTTAGTACCTACGTGTAGTGATTACTATTTGTCAGGCTGTATGTTAAACACTTTACATATGTTAACACCTTTAATTCTCACAATAATATTGTAATCATTTTTTTTTTTTTTTTTTTTTTTTTTGCGGCACCGGGGATCAAACTCACAACCTCGCACCTGCCAGGGCAGGTGCTTAAACCACTGAGCCAAACTCCCAGCCCTGGTATTTCTTGAGGCAGGGTGGCACTATGTAGCTCAGGCCGGCCTTGCGCTCGCGTTGTATCCCAAGCCAGCCTCGAACTCACAACGCTCCTCCTACCTCAGCCTCCGGAGTGCTGGGATTAAAGGCGTGCGCCACCACGCCTGACTACAAATGAGGTACATGAAGTTTAAAGAAGTCTTTCATCTTGTTGAGGATAACATGCTTTCTGAATGGCAGTCACACTAAAAGTCCTGGCAAACTGCCTTCAGACCTCACGCAGTGAAGCTGTACTGTATTGCCTGTGTGCGGGCAAGAAAGAAATTTGACACTACTAAAATCAAGCACAAAAATGCTGTCAACTACTTATTGCTGGAAATATTGGCACAGGCCTGTAATGGCAGCATTCTGAGAAGCTGGGATAGAAGGATCAAAAGTTTGGGCTGAGATTGGGAAATTTAGCCATTTAGTGAAACTTTGTCACAAAATTAAGAACAGAAAAACAAGCAAATGACTTAACTAGAAAATGTATCTGGTAGAAAAGGGCTGATAATTTCTATTGTTTTGTGGAATGATGCTCAAAAAAAGAAAGATTCAACCTGTAGGGAACTTAAAAGTGAAAAGCAAAACCATTTCAATGACAACAGATAATTACATGGTCATCTCAATATTATTTGAACATAGTATCCCTCATTACTCATTATCTATAAGGATTAATCAATGTATTGCTATGGAATATGATTTATTTCTGAAAATTTCAAAGTCTGATGAAACACTTTGAAAAGGCTGAATGAATTTGGAAACCTTTCATTTTTGTTTGAGGTCAAAAGTACTATGAAGATTGTTTTCCCCTGCTGCTAACCTGATTCAACTTCTTTCTAGAATTATTTTCTAGAATTATTATTAATTAGCACTGATTTCCTTTTAATAATAGTTACCCAGTATATGTTGCTGAAATTCTGTTGCAAAGTTTCTTTGAAAATCATACTTTAGTACATTCATTGAAAGTGAAATGTTAATATTCAAAAATTTACTTGTTTAGCTATTATTCTTCCTTTAGTATTATGTAAGTGAAGGGGTTAGTAAATGAGGAATACAAATCTAAATTTGGAATCATCAGTTAGGACACAGTCTATATCCTTAAGAACTCCAGAATAATTGGTTGTACTCTTAAATCTGCAATTGCACTAACACACACCTACAAACAGCAAAATATAATAATCCACCAAAAGTCATTGAAAGGCTGTGATGACTCATCCCTCATAAACTGATGTTTCAAACACAGTTTAATAGACATTTACTAATACAGATCAAATCACTGATGTAGAAAAAAAGAAACAATATGAGTAAGTTTTAAGCTTTGACTGACCATTTGTATAATTTTTATTTTCCATTATAACTAAATGGTAGCCTAATAAATGGAATTACTTTCTTCTCAGGTAATGATAGTACACCTAGGAGTTAGAGGACTCCTCTAAATTACAATTGAATTCAAAATTCTTTCATGTTACCTGTTTCTTTTCACTGTAACTTTTATATCCCGGTGAAAGTTGATACATAAGCAAAATTTGTTTAACATTCCAAGCCATAAACCTAAAATAAATTAGAAATTATGAGAACATATTCTAATTCTGTATTTTCCAAAATGAGATTGATTGTCTGGTTGTTCTATAAATGTTTGACCTAATTTAATTTTTTCAATTAATTTAATAATTGATTTTAAAATGTACTTCTAGATATATGTACTGAATTTTATCTTCTTGAGACCTTAAATACTATTAACTTTTGTTGTCAAATTAAAACACTTTGCTGAAGAGCTAGGAATTACAACAGTTGATGATATTTTTAGAACATACTTGAAAATTAGGTGTTACACTAAGAAGTCTACAGAATTGACCTAGTATTCAAAAAATGCTCTATCCATGTTTAGGTCAATAAATGATATAAGCCTATCTATGACTCTACTGCCTGTGCGTGCCCTTAATTAAATGCTCAACAAAGCAACAGGATATAATATCAGCATTTTAAACTTTATAACAATTTGTAGCCAAAAGGAAAAGAAGTATAGTACTTTACTGGTTTTAGTTTTTATTGAAAATACACTTCTTATTCAATTTAAATAGTTATCAGATTATTCAAAACAGTTGATACTGATATCAAGACTGCAAGACAAGTTTTTAAAAAGTTGTTATTATTTACAATAACTTATTCGAATATGATATTTTTAATCAAGACAAATACAGAGAGAAATTGGATTTGGACATATGAAAATAGCCTAATTTTTATCAAATAGATTTATACTAGCTCAGTTTTATAAGAAGAGTATAAAATGAATATATTCACATATTTATATATAGTATATTTTGTATTTATGTCATTAGATACAGATTTATTTCTTTATAGAATGCATAACTATAACATTTAATTTGAAAAACTAAAAAGTCCCTCCTGCCAAGAACTATTAAACCCTTTTTCTAAAAATAAAAATCTATAATTAAATCACATTCCTCGTATCCTAGGAAGGCAAGTGAAGAGAAATGATATGTTTTATTTCTTCTAAATCCTCATGTTAAAAGAGAGAGGAACAGTTATAAAAATATTTATAACAGCAATTACAACACAATGCAAATAGGTGACAAAATGTAGTTGATTTTGAGGATATATGTTGTTCATACCTGTGCAGGAGGAAGTAAGCAACACTGGTATTCACAAAGAACCAGAGGGTGGAGAAATCTAAATTACACATCAATATTTATTGGAAAATACAGTGAATTATTTTGAGATTAGCAGCTGAAAATGGATGTGTTGTTTCTCTTTTTAATATCAGATGAATATAAAGAGCCTATAACAAGAATAATTAAAGATGCTACAGTAGTCTAAATCATTTGACATCTCACCACTGATACATCATGTGGGGACATTGGGCAGAAGTATGCATAAAATGGATATACAGAGTTAAGGGAAGCACACACCAGAAACCTCCCAGAATGCATGGTTAGACATTAAAAGCCTACAGAGCCACAAGCACAAGTAGGACCAAAACATATTGCCTTTAAGGAATAAATGCAGTGGCCCTATTGCTCCTCGTACTCCATTTTATTACTAAGATTGGCCTAAAGTCAGTCATATAATAGATCTCTGACCTTACCTTGTGCTTCCCCTTCCCCCTATAAAAATTCTTGCACCAAAGTCCTTTCTTTTTCCTTTATCCTTGTTTCCTGATTCTATCAATAAAAAGTCATAGGAGTTTCAGTTTGGGGCTGTTGTTATCAGACTGTCTTACACTCAGGGGTTTCATTTAAAGGCAGTCTCTCTGGACATTCTTGAAGTTTGAACTGGACATTAGTTCCAAGTAATCGTTCATTCTTTGCACCAGGTCATGTTTGTGAACTGTGATAATGTTAGAACTCACTTCTTGGAAAATTTCTATGACAAGGAAAAGTTTACAGGAGTAGAATCAAAACTGAGCAACATAGGCACGATATAGACTTCGTGTTAAAATAAAAGTAAACAATAGTTCTTGGAAATCTCAGACAACAAACAGCCATACTTTTAACTATCTTTGAACAGAGAATAGAGAAACTACCAACTTTACCAGAACTCTGCTATTTCCAATTCTTTTTGAAAAATTTATGGAAAGTAATTTCAAATAAAATTGAGCAAAAAAATTTCAAGAATAAAATCAATGAAAAGTTATAAAAGTAAAATAGAGCAGCTTTCTTATAGACAATATTAACAATCTAGAAATATATTTCTAAAATGTAGACTAGAACTGAAAAGTACTCACTCAAATAAATCAGATGATGCAAGAAAAATAATATAATACATTTAAAAAAGCATAATTATGAAAACACAGAAAAAAGATAACAAAAAGTTGGAATTTAAAGAATTGACTATATTCAGGAGGAATACAAGAGTGAATAAACAAAAGAGTTAATGATCTCCTTACCTCTTAATACCTATCTTTCATTTTGCACCTTAAGAATTAGGTGTTTTCTTCTAGCGAAAAAGGGAATAAGAGATGGAGAGAAGGATGAAAGAAGAAAGGCAAAAGGTATTTTTTTAAAGTGCTGCAGAGAAATAAATGGAAAATGAGATTTTGGAATTGGAGAAGAGGAGTTGGAGGGAACAGGAAATGAGAAAAGTGGAATATGCAAAAGAAAAAAGAATTAAGACGTGTTAGGTATATGTAAAAACTCCCCAAGATAAATGTAATCATTATGTACTGCATACATGTACTAATAAAAACAATCATAATAAATAAACAAAGCAGTTAATATCTTAAAGAAAATTGAATACAGGAATTTTTTGAATAAACAAAGAGAAATAATATGAAAGAAAAAGAAAAAAAGAAAAATAGACAAGGCAAAATCAGCATACAGATTGTAAACACCGTATTGAAAGAACACAATGCATATGAAAGAATACTAGAAAAACCTACAAAATAGCACAGTATATTCTAATAAGATTTATAAGATACTGCAGAACATATATATCTTTTGGACAAACAGAAAGAAAAGTATTTGTCAAGGAAACACAAAAGAAAAAAGAATTAGACCATCATCAGGTATTTTTCACACCAATGCTTCCTGCCGTCCAATAAGTTTCATAACATTTTCAGACATTTAAAAATGAAGGTGTGGCCAGGAATTTATACCCACCAAAATTAGCCTTCTGATGTTAAAGATCACAATTTTTTTCAAAATACAAGAACTTGGCTAATAACGTTTCATGAAATTTGCCTAAATAATTATAGCAAAATTCAGGTTTTATGCAAAAGAAATAAGTAGAAGAACCTCAACATAATTTTATTCTATTGCTTATTCTAATTTCAATATGCCCATATGCTTATGAGGCAAGAGTTTTAGTGTAGAAAAAAGGAGATACAAATGGCATAGAAAAAATTCATTAAAATTCATTAACTTTGATGCGGATAGGATATACATGTATATATAATATATATATAATGTATATATAAAATAGAAAATTATATTAAAATATATATTTACAAATAGAAAATTATATGTGTATAATCTCAATTCTTCTTAAAACTACTTTTTGACATTTTTATTGTATCCAATGATATAGATGTATAGCATATATGGAAAGAATCTCCTAGTATAGTTTACTGAAGGACTTAAGTATAATCTTAACTCAGTAGCAATAAGCAAATCTACCATCCAGATTGTAATACCGAAACATGTTTTCTCACTTATAGGATATTTGGAGAAATGTCACATGCCAAATTTAGCACCAAACATGAATTTTTGTAATGCCATGTAGCATGAAACCTGCCAAAGAAAACTATTGTCATGTCAAAAGTTTTAGGAATCAAGTTAAAGAAACTTTCATTGGCTAGAGAGGGAAAAATAAATTTCAACAATTAAATTGGCTTGAAACCATGAAATATGATTCAGTACCTGTGTTATATTGATTTAAAAATAGAATTAATCACCTTTAAAATATAATAGGGAATTCACTAGCTTGAAAATTGCTAAATAAAGGAAAATAATCAAGCATTTCTTTCTGCCTAGCCTTTATGTGTCATACCATTTGGTCAATCATTAACAAATTAGAAGAATTTCCATTTTATAACATCATCCAAAAATTGAATTAAAAATGACACTGTTGGAATATTTCCATTTCACAAACTCCTGTGAAAGGACATAGACATTGTTTATATCTGGATATCGTCTCAAAGCCTAATGTGCTTATAGGTGGAGTTTTTGGTAGTGACTGAATAATGGGTGTGTGGTACTGGATCATGGCTATGTCATATTGGATTTGTCCTCTGATTTAGCATAGTCCTAGCTGTGTGAACATTGGTTTTACTAAAGAGGAAAGACCCATTCATCAGTCTTTGCATCACAAAATGCTTAAGAGAAATGTAGGTACACAGTCCAACTCAGTTAACTGAGATTGTGAGAGTGTGGGGTTGCCCAGAGTATTTGAGAAAAACATTAGAACAAATTCTCTGTATAATAAATGTCCTACTTCTGTGGTATGTTTACCAACTACTTAAGTTCATCTCTCAAAACTCAATGCACTGATATTAAGAAGTGAGGCTGGAAAGTGATTTATACTTCATAAACAGGACTAGTGTCCTTATAAAAAGGGCCAGAAGAATTTGTTCAATCCTTCCTTCATGTAGGGACACATAGTAGGTTATATGACACTTCATCGTAAATCCTAAGGATAGATTCCTGGCTCTTGTGCATGACAAGCAAAGAATTGCAAGTGTACACACAAAGGTAAAAGAAAAAGTAGCTCCATTTATTGAAAATATAGGAAGTGCTCAGGGCAGGTCCTTGCCATCAGAAGCAAAAAGGGAGATACAAATGGAAAAGCAATGTCAGGGAAACAGGGAAATAACAGTCATATAGAAAAATCAGGCTTTTGGAGTTTAAAAAATAGGTACCACAATCTGGGTGTGTCTCATTGATTCTCTGAATAAGACTGACAGAAAATGATCCACCGGATGCTGTCATCTCAGAGTCTTTTGACACTTAATCCACTCCCAAAATCTACTCTAGTTAAATTGTATACATAAGGTACAGTCCATTTGTATGAACCTGAAAAGAGGTTCAAGTGGGGAAAAGATTAGTGAAGTTCAGACCAGAATATCTAAATATGTGCTGGCCTGGAGCTCAAAAGATTTTTTGGACTTTTGTTATTTGATCTCTGCTTCTATGAAGACAATGTAAAGAACAAATAGTCCTGGAAAGTTGTTAATGTTTAGGTAGCTGGAGAGGGCGAGGGATCTCCCAGCCCCAGTTGTGCTACCGTTGTTATATATATCTATGAGGAGATTGAATTTGTTGTAGATATGATCTTGGATTTTCATGCCAATATGAACAACACATTTCTGTTGTTTATAAATGACTCAAACAAACATACTTTGTTACAGCAGCCTAAATGGGATGACTGCATAGCATCAATATCTATGTAAAATTTATGTTTATAGTAAAGAACTTATTTGTTATATATTAGGAGAAAATCATGATTTTATCAATGATCAATTGAAAATTTCATGAAATATGCAGATTTAATATAATCTTTAAAAATAAAGATAAACATATGACAAAAATATTACTTTTGGTGAGAAACGTGCCCAATATTTTGGTTTTGCTTTCACAAAAATCATTACTCCAATCTATGCATTGTGTGAAAAGGAGTATTTAAAGCTACTTTAGTGTCTTTTGTAAATTGACAATTAAAATAGAATTTTAATAACTGTATCTGTCTTTGACAGAAAATAACTTTTGTAGTATTGTTCTCAAATAGAGGAAAGTTAAAAATAACTCAGAGAATATCTAATGGATTTTTCTCAGTGTTCTAAGTACAAGTAGTGGTGAAGGAAAGGTAAAAATGGAATTGTATCAGGTCATCCTGGAAATTTAAATAACAAAGGGAAGACTATCTTCTTTATGTTTTCCACTGCATGTGAATGTGAATTGTATTGCTGAATCTTTTTGACTAAGCTATGTAAAACACAATTGATTAAATAGTGGGAATTAATTCCCATTATCCTATATCATTCTTTAAAAATGTTTCATTTTTTAAAACATCCAGGTGCTAGAATATTTGCTTGATTATTCATCAACATAGATTAAAATGAACTGCTTATAACAAGATTTTGAAAGAGGTGGCATGAAACAATGAAACAAAAGCAGCCTTAAGTCAAGTTAAACTGAACTGAATCCTGACTCAATGTGCCTTGGGAAAATTACTTAAACCACTGTGTCTAAGTTTCTTCATTGTTAAGTGGAAATAATGCATTATGAATTTATTTTATTCAAAATGCTAAGGCAGCCCACATAATAGATCCTCAATAAATTGTGCTTATTATTCTTATCTTCATTTTTGTAGTTTATGTTAAATATATATATATATATATATATATATATATATATATTCAGTAGTTACAGCTTTCAAATCATAGCAAATGGTATTTGCCCTTCAAAATTCTGTCATGTCTTCTTTCCTCCAATTATCTCTTTCCTCAATTACTAAAAAAAAACTACATATCACCAAATAAAACCCACAAACTGAATATTAAAAAAATTCTGAAACTTGGAGAATGCTGTTGGTAAATAATATTATAGGATATTTTCCTTTCTTTATGTCTAAATTACCTTTGATGTCTTGCTACTGAAAGCCTGTATTTCCACTGACTGAAAACCTATAGAATGTGATCTTGGGCAATTTATTCACTTCAAAATTCATTAATAACAGCACACCAAGATTTTAAACTGACTTTTTTATAATTTAATATATGTGCTAACCTGTTTTTAGATACAGAAGGCATTCGTCGATTGTGCTGGCACAAACAAGTACCTGTGGTTGCTAAGAATAATGAACTACCCAATCAAAACTAAGTGAAAACGAGGAGCTAAAAAGGCACATATCTCAAGTATATTAACATGTGCAATAATCTTTAACTTTACTCTTTAATTTTAAAAAATTGAAGCATTCTAAATTAACATATGTTATTTATTCATGATAAAATTCTGCAGTAAGGTTTTTGGGGGGTGGATAAACTCTTTGACTTCACTATAAAAGCAATGTAAGAATAAGGTATGGCTTAATAAAAAGTTTCTTTGACTGGTTAGAAGATAGGAAGATCCAAATTTTAAACATGGTACAATTATTTTCTGGAATTTCTAACGTGGAAATAAAAACTGATCTTTTCAAAAAGTACATACAGTACCTCGAAGGTATTAATTAACTTAAATTTACCAGAATTAAGAACACAGTTAGATGCCAAGTTGCTATCAGGTGCTTCAAACTATCTGTCATACTGCTAACAAAGGAACTATTTTTATAATATGCATTTTTTTCTGAAAAGTTGTACCATTCAACAAAGGTAAAAAAAATCTAATAAACTCTTTTAAACTTTTACAGTTAGCGTGGAATTAGTGAAGAGCAATTTCACATTAATATCTGCATATTTAAAGTAATTAAACATAGCTTGTGAAATTTTCTGTTGTTTTATTTATGTTGCTAACAACACAATATCATAAACTAGATAGAATTTAAAAAGAAGAAACTTATTTTGATTACAGTTCTACCAGAGATCATTGGATGGCAACTGGTGATAGTCTTTTTGCTGGCTGAGTCCTGAGGCAGCATAAGGTATTACCTGATAAAAGACAGATAGTGTGGATGTCTACCTGTGTTTTCTGAAGCATCTCATCTACAAAGTCACCAGGATTTAATCCTTGGGGCTACATCTTAATTATTTTATTTAATAGTAATCATTTCACAAAGTCTCCATATCTCTAAATGTCCTAGGATTACATTTCCACCTTCTTGGTAAATCATGCTAGTGATAAAATTCCAGCATGAGTTTCAAGAACACAAACTGCATCCATTTGGTAGCAGATTTTTTGTCATTTTTTTTTAGTTTTTGTTTTTCTTGAGGCGTTTATCGAAGGTTGGCTGCCAAGTACTTGCTATACCTTGCAGTTCTCCAACTCTTAATTATAGAGTACTTGTTCTGCTAACAAAATGATCGTTATTTTGTCTTGCATTACTTTTCTGCCAACCTTTTTCAAATAAAAGTCTCAAATTGATAATATTCAAACTTTCTGCTTACATAAATAAGCTACAATATATAAAAATAGTTTTCCAATCTATATGGAAACGGTTGTAATGGAAAGTTTTTGATTATTCTGAATGTTGTATGTTATAACAAATACATGTTAAAAAGATTATACATAGTGTAGAAAAACCTCTATAAAAGAGACAAATATATTATTATGGAGGTTAGACAAAGGTTTCCATAGGTTGATTACATTCAGCTATCATTCATTCTTAGGTAGCAGAGGAGCCATTAATGAAAAATATTTTGATCTGAGACTGTAATCAGTTTTTTAAGCATAGTGAACCTGATATCGAATAGTCTTAACTATAAGAGAAGTGATGAAATAGAAAACACCATTGTCTTCTTCCATAGGTGTGCATGAAACATCTATTATCTTTGCCTTATGGCATGAAAGGAAGTCAGAATTTTCTATTTCTTGTAGGATTTCCATTAACTCCATAAAGAAGTATTATATTTATCTTGATTCTTCTAGAATATTACTGTTTATGATGGTCATGACATTTGACCATCATAAAAGTGTAGCACTTTTTAGCTTAAAAATGTATTTATTTATACAATATTTTATTTATCTCAGTTACTATATTTTTTAACTTACATTTAAAAACTTTATTATGATTTTCTGTGCATGGAGTTCTCTTGCTGTGAAATGAACTTTTAAGTTTTCTCCACTGAGTCATTAATTTTTCAAGTGATTGTTTATTTTTCCATGAACCAAACATGTTTCTTTGTAACTAAAGAAATAAGTTAGAATATACATTATTCTATTTTGCAGACTTCATGTTATCTGTTTGTTAGAATGGAAATAATACTATAAAAAATCCATTTAAATGGAAATATTTAAATTGGATATTTTAAATAAATATTTATTTCACTCAAGGAAATTTTCCTCCAAATCAGCAAAAGGCAAATGAATTATTTTTTCTCTCTCTTTATATATATATATATATATATATATATATATATATATATGAAGCTTATATTTAATTATTTTGCAATTTTAAAACAATACCATGTATGACTGTGTGTGTATGTGTACATGCTTCTGGGTGTATTTGCGTTTGCTAACGGATTTATTCAAGGAGTTGAACACATAGAATCTGGTTCACTTGTAACTCACCCTATCTCTTTCTATCTTAACATATCTAGCTCCAATGTCTTTTGCAGTGATCCTTCTTATTAAAAGCAATAATGATGTCTGAGACTTTGCAAGGTTCTAAATCAGCAATTCAATTATGGTTGTTTGACTAAATGAGTACAGAATTAAAATTAAACTGTTTATAACAAGGGTAAAAATGATTGTTTAACCATCCTTTAAACACATTCTTTCATAACCCAAATTTCTTTATCACAATGGTCAATATTTGCACAGTACATCCCGCATTATAATTTCTAATGCCAGGAAAAAGAATATGCTTTCACAAACCATCATATGAACATAGGAATATATTGATCTGTAGTTTTCCAGAAAATATAATATAATGCAATATTTCAAAAGAAATCCTAAGTAAACTCCTCATCATAAAATTTCTGTTATAATGTAGATCTGTCATTTGATCTCTTTAGGAAGTGAATAATTTAGATAATGTGTTTATATTACACAACCCTACTTCAAAGTAATTCTGTACTGAAGGATTAAGAACAAATTATAAAACACGCCTCGTTATGAGAGGACAAGGAGTACTAGAAATAAATGGGCCATGTTAAGCTCAATTATATTCATCTGCAACAGAAGATGTTAACAGCCAATGGTTGCAATTTGAACTTATCATTGATTTTCAACTTATTTGCCATAAATTGCCCACATTCTATTAGCAGCAGGCCACCTTAGTTGCTATATTGCTCTTCACTAAAGCCTATAAATTAGAAACCTTAAATCAAAACTCCAATGCCATTTTAGTGGCATGTGAAGGTTATACTGTTCTAGCTGTGTTGGTGAACCAAATTTTCTCAGGCTATTAAGCATTTTCAAGCTGAATTTAGAACGACGTGAAAATTACTCTTATTGTCTAACTGTACTTTTCATACTAAAATATACTGAATGATAGCATCAGTACAGAAATTTTGACTTGACCATGCTAGATAGCATAGTCTTAGTAAATATATTCACTTTTTTCCAACTTTGCCACTGAATTTAAAATAAAAGGCATCAGAAGAACTTTGAAAGAAAGTCTTTATTACACTTTTATCTCTTTATTTGGTTTAGCTTAGAATTGCATAAAAACTCATAATAATGAAACACCTAAAAGTTGAATCAAAGTAAAAATTATAGTTCAAAACATTTTTAAAGAAGGTGTGAACTTTCCAAAATAGGATATGTTTCTTTCAGTTAATACAAATGACACTGATATTTGATAAAACAAACTTTTTTGCCATGAAGGCATCAAAACTAGAATAGGTTAATAGGGATGATTTTTACAGTACAGTTCTAGAGATTACAAAAAGAGAATGATTTTTCTGAGGTTCTGAAAAGTTTAAATACTTATTTACATAAAACAAAATGGAGCTATGAATGTTTTCTGGTGAATTTCTGTAGGCCTAGCTGCGCATGCATTATACAATTTCTGAAACATGGTGTGGTATCTTCCAACATGAGCCAGATAACATTCACCTCCTTCTATTTTCTCTGTCTTTGTCAAACACTCCCTTAGATCTTTGTTGCAGTCTATGTAATTCTATGAGGGGGAATGATTAACTTGCAAATTTTACATGGGACTTAATTTCAGTTTGGTCATAAATGTGCATTGTTGTGGTTATGTAGCACCCCAGTTTATTCCTTAGAATACTGCTATTAATGAATTTTCAATTTTATTTTTATGAGTTTTATTCTATTAACAATGAGTACTTAGCAGGAAAAAATATCAAAACATAAAGTATTGAATTTTTAATATTTATTTAGTTTATAAAAAAGCATCAAATACTTTAACTGACTGATTTTGGCATACAAAGTCTGAAAAATAAAACAAATAAATTCCTATACCTGTATTTCAAAGGTCAAAAATATTATTATATAAATCTTATGCTTTATTTTAAATGTTTTCCTACTTTAATTAATTTTATCTATATAAAATGTGCTTAGTTTATTCTTTTATGTGGAGGTAAATGGTTTTAGAACTTGGTCTTCACGAAATATATTTGATAAATTGTTTTAACAATTTAGCAACACTTTTAGAAAAGTTTCTTTTTCATTAAAAATGCTATTAGTAACAAAAACATTTCTATGTGAACTACAATGAAAATACCAATAGAACTCTAGAAAAAATAATCTTTACTTCAGTTGTCACACCTAATGCTGTCTTCACATATGACCATAAGCACTTTCCATTCACATGTATGATCATGTGTATTGCTCTCCTGGTCTTTTTGTATGGCATTCTTGACATTTCACTGGTCTTGCTGCTTCATCAGGAGGTTCTTATACAATGAGTAGTTAACAGGAACATGAAATAGCAATAAAATAAAGTATTAAATTCTTACTTCATGTTTATAATAAACATCAACATGTTCATATCAGCTGTGTACTTGCTTACAAAACTTAAAAGATAACATTAGAAATAAATGCCTATATGAACTACAATGAACATACCAATAGAACTGATAAAAAAATAATCTTTGCTTCAATTTTTGCTCAAGGCAGTCTTCATACATGACAATTGCATTTTTCGTGCACACCTCACTAACACTGACAGCATATGTCCTTACTTTCCTTTTCTAGGGGGCAGGTGGTTCTTCTCACCTCTATTGTCTTTTGTCAGGAGATTCTTACTGTATTATATAATGTAGTTAGCAGAAAAATAAGATATCAATAAAATAAAATGTCAAATATGTAATGAGTGCTTAGACTAGACATCAATATTTTCACATCACCTGTTCATTTGCTTACAAAACCTAAAAGGCAACATTAGAAATAAACTATGTTAACTATAATGTAAATGCAAACAAAAATCTACCACTTCAATAATCTTTACTTCAATTATCACACTCAAGACAGTCTTTGCTATGGTTTATACATTGTGTCAACTTGAGAAGTCTAGCAGCTTAATCAAGTAACTCAACAGTTCTGCATCCTGGGGTGTAGAGCACAGCAGTTACCTGTTCATTGTGTCAATATGAGAAGGTCAGAAGTTTAACTGAGAGACTCAGCAGGGAGCCAGGGCTCTTACTTGGTAAACATCCTCATCCTGTGCAAAGGAAGGTTAGGATATTTGTGAAGCTAAACTCACCCTGTAGGGAGGGAGTGTCCTGTATACTATACAGGGGAAGAGAAGAGGCTTACTCTGGCCCCCTCTTTTTACTCTGGCTGGTTTTGCTGTGCTGCTGCCTTGAAGTGTTTTTCTTGTGCCATGTCACCCTGCCTTGGAGCCAGCTGATTGTGGACTGAAACCGCCAAAAACTATAAGCTAAATAAACCTTTCCTTCTCTAATTTTGGGTGGCAGGTGTTTTGTCTCAGCAATGAGTAAAAAGTAACCAAGACAGTCTTCATACATGAAAACTGCATTTTCCATACACAAATATCACTTACACTGATAGCACATATGTTTTGCTTGTCTGTCCTTTTTTATAGGGCATATTTGACACTTTTTGGTTTTCTGTTATTATAGTATGTCTTTGTGATGCTCCATCTTCCTGTTCACCTATCCATCTTCATATCTACAAGTGCATAAATTTTTATGCCATATTTTGAAGACTTTTTTGAGAATACACTGCCTGAAGCTACAGTGACCATGAAATGCTGCAAGATGTTCATCACTAATCATGTATTCAGACAGCATGTATTTTGTTTGATGATTTCCCACAAATCTCTCAAAATTGCTGGATATCAGCCAAGCTATTAGTGCTTTTTTGTTTTTATTTTTATTTTTATTTATTTGTTTATTTATTTAATGGTACAAGAGATCGAAATCATGACCTTGCGCTTGCCAGGCAGGCACTTATGCCACTGAGCTATATCCCCAGCACCTGATTTTTATTTCTTAGCAGGTAGTATTGTCATCAAAACTCAGGCAATTTTTATGGAAACCAAATCTCCTCAGTGTCTACAAACCTCAAGGCCACACCCATCAAATGTCCCTAAGTCTTTTACGTTCCTACAATTCCCATGAAAAAGCCCTGCTAAGTACAACCAATATATGAATGCTTTCTTTCAGCTAGTGAGCTGTCATATTGCATACATTTTTGAGTATGGTTATTGGTGCATACAGAATATTTTTCTTGTATTTCAGCCTATGTGTGTTCCACAACATCCTGTAATATTTTGTCCGTTACAATTTACAACATTGAATGGCAGTGCTGACATTTTCCAACCAATAGGTTTCATCCCTGACAAGATCGTCACCATATTTTTTGGACTTAGTTCTAACTTTGAATCATTGACTACATGACAATTTTGTACCATTTTGACTACTCAAATATTGTACATTGTTGTTTTCTTTGTCATCTGAATCAAGGTGGTCTTCATTTCCTGTGCCTATATCAATCAATTCTTGCTCCATTTCACTGTCATAGGAACTTTGGCTCGTATGTCCAACATCAAAGTCATAGACATCTTCATCATCCATGCATGAGTAATCTGATAATTCAATTTGAACCTCCTCCAAAACTTGCAAATCTAGTTTTTTGTGAGCCATTGTACTGACTTGGGCTACTTCTACCAGAAAAAATCAAAATAAAATGTTTTGTAAAACCAAATCCTAAATGCACAGAAATTTAACAATGAGCACATCATGGATAAAACTCACCTGCTGCTGCTTTAGAGCTCCTTCACACACTTTGCCATTTATTTGCAAATTGAGTGCATGCTGAGAGTTTTTGCTTCCCCCAGGTAGCTACTAGGAGTAACACTCACAATCCATTATGGTAAAATGCATGTTTTCATAACAGAACTGTGGTGAGGGTGTATTTTATCCCGTGATGCTCAGGTAAACACATGCAAAACCTGTTAGATGGAGCATTATGTGGATAAAAATTCAAATTCGATAATTTCGCACATGTGCACACACCTTTCCCTTCATTGTGGCAAGTGGGTAAAGACAAATAATGCTCCCTCTATTCCCCAGGTGCGGCTGAGATGCACAGTCAGCTACTATTATGCTAAAGTACAAACTTATATCAGAAAATTATGGAATGGGTTGTTGTGACCCAATGTTATGCCCTATGGAAATTATTTTCGTCCACTCTCATCAAAGAACAGAGAGGCTAGTGCAGTCAACAACATTGTCATATTGTTTGAAGTTTGTTCTCTATTCTAAAGACATCAATATTCCAATCATAAACAATGTGATCACAATCTTATGAACCACGTTGAGGCAGTCATTTAGCTAAAGTGCTCCCATATTACAAATAGTCAGAAAATGTGTGACACACTAAATATTGTCATTTGAAACTTTTTTGAGAAATATTTGTTACACAGAAATATATAACTAAAACACTATACATCTTCATTCTATATAAAGTGTTTAACGACTCATTTTTGAATGTGTATGCAGTGTGTGGCATTTGAACTGCTGAATCTATTCAAAACTGGCAGACAGTTTTAGGCAACTATCTTTAGAATGAAGTAAATTTCTTTTTGTTGGGTGGTTTTTCAGAAGAATTTCTGTGTTCAACAAAGTAGTAGTTATCTAATTACATATAAGTCTTGATAAAATTTTCACCTTGTGGTTGTACACCAGAAGAGAACAGTTTAGAAAAAGCATTATTTTGCTATCAGTGTAAGTTATTTGATACGTCATTTTTTCTTCTCTTTAATTTTTATTTATTTTATTTTGCTTTATCTTTTCACATTTTTTTGTACCTGGAATCAAACTTTTGATCTTCTGCTTGCCAGGCAGATGTTTGTGCCACTGAGCTATATCCACAGCAAGCTACTTGATATGCAGTATGATCAAAAAACATGGTGAATGTTTAAATTTAAAAATATTATAATAAGTGACATACTTCTACTAATCCAACTCGAAATGCCCTCCCTTGCATCAAGTATATTTATTCCAAAGCAGTCTGAATAGTCACTTTAGTTACACTATTGTGGCTGCCTTGATGTCCTGAATTGATTCAAAATGTCCATTTTTCAGGGCCATTTCTTCTTTGATGAAGAGCAAGAAGTTGCATGGTTCCAGATCTTGTGAATAAAGTAAATGAGGACACATAACCTTTAAATAAGACTGTTTTGCCATTGAATGGTGCTAAGCAGCAGCATTCACTGTTTTATTTTTTTTAATCACAATTGATAAAGACACTCATGAAAGAATATTTCTAGAACTGTTTCAGAATATGGCAGGAAAGAAGGGAAAAGTGTGTTTGAAGCTAGGGAGAGTATATTGGTAAAGACTACAGACAATACAACTTTTACTGTGAAAATTCTTTTAAATATTCATCATATATTTGATTATACTTTTTAGATTTTGCCAAAGAACTCCTAGACAGGTTGAAAATTACTTTTTTAAAGATACATTTATACCTAGAATTATATGCTTAAATTATAGAATTTCATTTTTATAACAAGGTTAAGTAATTATCTGTAATTTAACTCCATGTATAAAAACATATTTTTAGCTTACCTATTTAACACTGGTATTTCTCATTTTTAAGTCTCTATTTTTTAGAATCAAGTATCATACACATATTTTCCCTGATTGCTGACATTAGCTATCACTAGTAATTTTCATGTGATTACATGCTAATATTGTAGGCAATTTTCAATCTTTTATTTCTGTCAAGATATACCTATGTAAATATGAATGATTATAATGTTGTTGCTATTTCTGTTTTGAAGATATTATAGAAGGAAAGACATCATTTACATGATTCTTATTGTTTATCAATTTGTTTTCAAAGTACTCATATTATTTCTGTCATCTCCATTTTATTAAAGAGGAAAGTGAAAAGCAGAGAGTTTCAGTGACTTACTTTAGGTCACAAAGCATGGAAATGATGTTACTGAACCCAGATTGTCTGCCTTCAGAAACAGGTGTCATTCTACTACATTACATTCACTCAAGAACTATTAGTTCACAGTTCCACAGTAGTCTCCTCATACTGCAGAGTTTAGACAGTCAACAACTCTGGTGTTTTTCGTCTACTCCGAGGTGTTCCCTTGACATTTTCAAACCAGAACTTCTTGTCTGCTCCCTAAAAATGTACCACTGCTATCGCATGCAGCCTTGTGTTCTAGAATTTCCTTTTTATGTTTTTGTTTTTATAGACAGGACTTTGAAAACAGAAATCTGTCTTACTTATCTTTGTATCTGTTACTCTACATCCAAATGACTGTTCAAGCAGAATCGTTCTCTAAACATTAACCCTAAATTTTTTAATATCCAATGATTTATCCAAACAGTAAATGCTGCATAACTGTTTAATAAAAAATATAAGCCAAAGTATCAGTTAATTTTGAATAGTGTAGTAAGTTCAGAAAATGTAATACCTAAATCATTCTTACAATGTATACATGGACCCTCATAGATATGAAATATACTTGTCAATAAAGTGATAGTTCCTATTTCCATCTAGACTTTATCCCTTTATCATCACTACAATTAAAAGGAAAAGATATTAATCCATGGAATGCTATGTTCCATTCACAGTAAATTCAAGAGAAAATTCTCATTTGCCCATGATGTGGTTCAAACTAGAGAGAAAGAGGAGGTGCCTTTAGCATTTGACATTCAACAAGAAATACTAGTATAAATGGAGGATCTGAACTATCCTTTCTCCTTTAAAGAAAATGCTGTATTAAGAAGCTAAGGAAAAGGGCTGGGGATTTAGCTCAGCAGCTCAAGTGCTTGCTTGTTAAGCACAAGGTTAGGTGTTTGATTCCCAGCGCCAAACAAACAAGAAGAACCTAAGGAAAGAGCTTTATTCATATATAGTGTGTATATGTTAAACTCAGATTGTAAATATGTAAAAAAGTGTAATATAATGCAGAAATTAAAATGTTAGATTCCTAGAAGTTAATGTGCATAATGGAATGTCACATAGTTAAAAGTTGTCAACTTCTTAACATTATTTTAACTGAGTCAAACAGAAGAAAATAAGAACATTAAACAAAAGGAAATGAGAAAAAAATCACATTTTGAATAAAATTTCGTCAATAAATTTTCTCTGCATCTAATAGTCTTCAGTGTCAGACTTTGAAATGAGAACATTTTCAGTTCAAACCTAAGAAACTAGCAAAATCTGAGCATGTATCCACCTATTATAGGTTCGTTAGGAGGACTGAAGTATTACTTATACTCCACAATAAACTAAGAGAACCAAGAGTTGAAGGAAGAAACATTTAAGTAAAAATTCAAAGTAAGAAATCCTTGATGATTTCATCTACATCAGAAAACTAAGACAGCTGTATATTTCACTGGAGAATTCCTTACCAGCAACAATGATGAGCAGAAAGAAAAACAACAATAAAAAAAGCAGGGCAAGTCATTTACTTTGATGACATTTGAGACTCATTCTAACCCTCTTTTACCTGGACAACACTATTTACAATTTTTAGAAGATATTAAACTTTTGCTGAAGGAATGGTGTTTACATTCCATTTTTAGATCTTCCATAAGTCTGGAATTGAAAGGAGGCCAAATTAAAATATTCCAAACATAATCTCTACATTGTATTCATTTCTTAATTATAAAACTGTATAAAGAGCTTTCAAAAAATAAAATTTGACACTAATAGAAGTTTATAAAATCCTCTAATTGCCTGACAACTTTATTTGAATGCTCATACATTTATATACTAAAGCAAGTATTGCACTGTTTTGGCAGTTACCCCTACTTGAATCCTAGTCAAGGATCCAAGGGCATGGGTGATTGCCAGATGGCTTGAATGGTTCTGTAGCAACATGTTTTCAATGTCAATTTGAACACAAGGAAACTATATTGTGTCTAATACTGTCAACTCCAGGCCACTAGATCAATGACATTATTTTCCTTATACAAATAGTACCAAGCAGAAGGTAGTGTATGCAATTTATTCATATTAGTCTATGTATCTGGTGCCAGGTAGATATTCCATAAATATTTATTGACTAAATTAAATCAATATTATTTCAGAAGGAAGGAGAATAATTCTTTTCCTCAAAGTTATTATTTACTATGTTGTAAAGACGAAAACTGAACTCTTTAGGTTTTTATAATAAATTTTGATTTTGTATTGGCCAAATTTGTTGTTTATCAATTTTAACAATTTTGGTGGCATCTTTAGGTTTTTTAATATATAAGATCATGTCATCACAAACAGAACTAATTAATCTGTTTCTTTGATAATAAAATGCCCTTTTATTTCTTACCCTTGTCTAGTTTTTCTGGCTAAGACTTCCAGCAACATCCTGGAAAAAATAGTGAAAATATGCAACAACATACACTACTGGTAAACAGTATTTTTTTTGGTACAAGGAATCGAGCTCATGACTTTGTGCTTGCAAGGCAGGCACTTTCACCACTTAGTTAAATCCCCATCCCTCAGCAAACAATATTAATAAGAAATTGATAAAATAATCTTACAATTGATAATAGTAATATATTTAGAAGAAAAATTGATCAATGAGGTGAGTAAATGCATACTTACAGCTCTAAAATATTAATAAAAGTATTTGAAAATGACAAAGGGAAGGTATTCCATTCTCATACATCATAAGAATCAATATTATTAGATTGCCCATACTGCTCAATGTAGAACACATATTCAGTGCAATCCTCAAATAATCCGAAAGTCATGCTTTATCAAAACAGAAAAAAATGTCTTAAAATTCAAAGAGAACTACAAAATACTTAAATAGACAAAGCAATCTTGATGACAAATGACAAAGATATAGGTATCACAATACCAAATTTCCAAGTATGCTGTAAAGCTATAGTAATAAAAAGAGTATGGTATTAGCATAAAGTCAGACACATTCACTTGTGAATTAGATTAGGGAGTCCAGGAGAAAGCTGTAGGTGTACAGTCAACTAATTTTTCACAGAAATATCAAGAAGACATTGAAAAATGGACAATCTTCGATAAATGCTGTTGAAAAGACTTGATGCCTGATGCAGAACAATGAAATTGGGCTCTTTTATTAGATATTCAATAACGTATTCAGGTTTAAAGCCTTAAATTTAATGTTTGCTACTATAAAACACTAGAGAAACAATAAAAGTGTAAAGATATTAGTCTGGGAAACAATTTATGGATATGACACCAAAAGCACTGGAAATAAAAGCAAAAATAGGCAAATGAGACTTCACAAAGAAGAACTTCTGCACAAGGAAAATTATCAACAGAGAAAAGAAAAAAAAACTGAAGAATGGAAAAAAAATCTGTAAATAACCATTACCCAAGGAGATAATATCCAAAATATGCTGAAAAATGGAAAAAAATATCTGTAAATAACCATTACCTAAGGAGATAATATCCAAAATATGCAACTATCTAAAAGTATTCAATAATTAGAAAATAAATAACCTTAATAAAACTTGGGGAAAGTACTTAAATAGATGTTTCTGAAAAGAAGACAATAGAAACAGCAACAGAAAAATAAAAATATTGACCATGATAGTTTGTTCATCAAATACTGTATGATCTAGCAATCTTAAACTGGATATATACCCAAAGTCATTAAAGTCAGTATTTTTAAATGAAGTCTTCATTCCCTTGCTCACCATGCCATTATTCATGATACTGAAAACATGTTAATAATTAAACAAATGTGGCTATTTCGTTGGATAAATGGATCTAGAAAGATGGTATATGCATGCAGTGGTATATTCTTCAGCCATAAAATTAATCAGAAATTTTGTTATTTGTGACAGCTTGTATGAACTTAGCAGACATTTCATTTAGGGAAATAAGGTAGGCACAATGAGCCAAATACCATAAGGTCTCATTCACATTCACAACCTAAGAAATTTGAACGCAACGAAACAGATAGCAAAATGGTGGTTACTAGAGGTACAAAGGTCTACCTGGGGAAGTGGGAAAATTTGGTTAAAGGATACAAAGTTTCAGTTAGATAGAGGTCATAGCAATAAGTAAAATAAATCAGATGCAGAAGGTTAAATACAATATGGCTTATCTTATATGAGAAACCAATAAGTAATTTAAAAATAATTTAAGAAGCAAAATAATAGGAAACAAAGTGATGGGCGTAGAAACAAGGGGCTCTGAAAGTGGGTGGATTTGGGGAGATGGGAGGGAGAAAAAGGGAAGAGAAAATAAAAATTATCAAGATGTTCTGCACATATGTAACAATTCCCCAGGATACTGTGTACTGCAAACATATACCACTAAAAAAATAATTAAAAAGAATAAGAATAAACACTGGTGATTAATTGCCCAGGATGGAGACTATAGTAAATAGCGATATATAGTATTTTTTCAAACTAGTCAAATTAAAGAATTGTAAATGTTCTGACCATAAATAAATACTAATAGGTATCCGAGGTGAAAAATATGCTAATTAGCTTGATTGGATTACTGCAAAATTAACGCACACATTAAAAATATACATTGTACTCCTTTAATATGTACAGTTATTGCTTGTCTATTAAAATAATTTTAAAATATTTATGTTCATAGTTTTCAAAGATTTTAGATTTGGAAAAAAAATCTTGACTATCATACAAGTGAGAAATTCTCAAATACATCAGTGAATCAGAAGAATTTTTAAAAATCCATTTTGAAGGGCTCAATACCAGAGATATTCATTAATTAATTGCAGAGTAAGGATCAGGAATTTTTGAGCTCTTTAAATATATAAATGTTTTTTATTTAATAAGCTTGGAAAAACCTGGGAAAATTTGGGGGAAAAGTTTATGGCCTCGATTTAAAAAGGAAGTTTAATAAAACTCAAGAAAACACAAATTAAAAGACAGAAAAATTGATGGATTCCATTATACAAAACTGAATACTTTTATTTAAAAACAAGTATTACCAATCAGTATGGATATATATACAACAGATAAGTATTACCAATCAGTACGGATATATATACAACATATAAAATGGATAATTTGTTAATATATCAAATATATATGAAATTCCTGAAAATTAATTAAAATGATAAAAAAAACAGTGAAATAAGCAAAGTACAAATAGATTTAATTAATGGAAGATGAAATTTGGTTTGTTACACATGCATATATGTATACATATGATACTTTTACTTATTAATAGAGTTATGAAAATTAAAGCAATCATTATAATTTATGATTAACAAAAGTATCCACTGGATAAAAAATATTGCCAAAGACATGGGGAAATGTTATACCTAAAACACTGCTGGTGGAAGTGTAAATGGGAAGGCCATTCTAAAAAAATATTAGGCAGGATGTCATGAAATTATGCATACATGCACAGTATATGTGTGCGCCACAGAGAAAGGTTTTAAGTGGAAACATGAGAAGACATGTATAGCACTAGAATTCAAATTATAAAGGCAGTCCTGAAATAATCACAAGAAAAATAGATAATTAAATATATCACATGCATAGTATGGAACTCTCAAGCACTACTTACAGCACTGAACTTGATATAGTTTCAGAAAAATAGATTAAATCTCAAAATGCATGTTGCTACATTTCAGCTTCCGAGATGATTATATTAGGCCCACCTGGAAGCTACCATGCCCCAAATAATAACTACCAATTATGGGCAAAATGAAAAGAAAAATAAAGATAAAAAAGGGAAAGACAAAAAAAAGCCTCAACAAAAACTGACAATATGCACATATTGCAATATGATAAAAGTGGGCAAATTCTGAAGTTTGAGTTTGAATTCACACTTGGAAGAATGGTAGAGAGAGGATAAGTATCTTAGTTTTCCTGGGTTCCATCTTTCGGGTAGATTATGCTGTAACATAAGGAAAAGCTACTTGTGATGTTAGCAGTGTTGTACTGGAGCCAATCCTAGCTCTGACACACAGTCCTCACGATAGTCACTTCTGCTGCCCATATTTTCAACAGAATTTTTTAATGTTTTACATTTCTGTTTGGTACCTTTACATGTGTTCTAATTTTTTTTGGTTAATTTGGCATTCATGTTTTGTATCATTTTATTTAATTCAACTATATTTTATTCATGATTTCTTTAAACTCTCACTGGTTGCTTTGCTCATTAAGTCCAATATCTATCTAACTGTATTTTCTTTGAGCTCACTAGGTAAATTCATGCTGTCTTTATCTCCTCTTATGAAATTTTATATAATTCAGCCACTTCACTTATATTTCTGCCCCTTTGTCACCCATGGAGCACCTTTGGAGGAATTAGGAGTTTCCGGAGACATTTTTTTTTTTTTTGGCTTTGTGTTTTCATTTTCCTATTACCTCTTTTGCTGAAGTTTTTGGTTCAATTATAGTAGAAAGACTTTGTTGCTATTACAGAGATCTCTTTAGTTAGTATCTGCTTTTGAGTGATACACTCTGGCATGACTAAATATAGGTAGTTGCTTCTGTCCAAAGATCTAAACACATCTGTTAATTTGGGAGAGGAGGATGCACTGTAATCGAGCCAGCACCCAGCTGTCTACAAGTAGGCTGCAGTATTCTTAATAACACAAGTGTATTCCAGATACTCCAAATAAAAGGAAACCAATGAATATCAACAACTATGCCACCTTGGCAATAGCAACAATAACAGGATCAAAGGCAAATTAGATATTAACATACCATAAGAATCAAAATATATAATAACTACTCACAGAAAGCGAATCTATACTATTAGTATAAATAGTAAAAAATCAAATATTTATATCAATTAAGTCCCTACTAAATGTAGTAACTATAACTCCACTGAAGGTAGAAAATAATTCAACAGTAATATGTAGGGATAACTATCTAAAGATTAATTAAGCATAATAATCATATGAGTAAAGATAGTTGTGTTGAGGAACAGAAGATTGGAAAAAGTAATATTTAAAACATTAAGCCATGGAAAATGAGAACAAGAGAGAAGTCAGATAAATGATCCTATCAAGGACTAAAAAAAATTAACAGAAGTAGATAACAGAGAAGAAAACAAAAAAAGAGAAAAAATAATTAAAGAAAATTAAAAGGAAAATAAGGTTTTAAAAGGAGGAAAAAAAAAACCCCAAACTCAAAACCAATGGAGAAAAAATAATTAGTCTAAAAAGAATACCCAATGTATTTAAATAAGTAATTTATTTCCAGGTTATTCAGTCTTGGGATTAATCAAGTCACCTTTTTTCCACCTGCAATAACTTCACTGCATGTGGATATGTGGGGTGCGTTTGCTGCTCCAGAGGTGTGTCTGCATAGCCCAGAATGTGCCAATCTTCCGAGCCAAGGTGTGTCCTTACCTTGGTAGATTGGAAATCAGTCCACTGATGTCAGTGCTGGATGTAGGCAGTGGGGTGGAAATTCATGCAGACTCCTGGACTTGATGACAGAGCTTTTAGACCCAGATGCCTCTAAAAGCCACGCATTCTGGGCCTAGCTTGAAACCATGAAATGTGGGGCCCCATGTCCTTGATAACCTGACTTTAAACTTCTCAGGAGTTCTTGGTCTAGCCTGCACCTTTGTGTGACTGTCTTTTGTGGTCATCTTCCACCCAATCATGGTCGTGTAGTTAAACTAGAAACCCTGAAGTGAACTTGTTTTATAGTTGTTCTGTCATTCATTTTTTTTTATTTTAAAGCACAAAACAGAAAAAAGGATAGAAATGATACAGAATTTCAAAAAAATAGTAGGAAGTTAGTGCTAGTTAATATATTGCATATTGTTGTCTTAGAAGTAGTTGTTCAGGTTACAAGATTTAGGTACAAAAAAGTGATCAAACAATCAATGAAAGCACAAACTGTTCTTCTGGATGAACTAACAGAGATTAGTAGTATAATTATCTTGTACATATATATATATATGTATATAGTATATATATACATGCATATATATATATATGTATACCTATATACATAAAATCATTTCCCTTCTTCCTTTTCACCTTTCTCCTATCCCAGTTGTTCTTTCCTTTTGAGCACTTTCTTTCCCTTTCATTATCACAATACGTATTGTACATTTTGGATATTATTACTCTTTCAGTTTCTTTTTACATTAAGCAGATGATATGATATTTACAAATTCTTGATAAAATACTACTAGCAAATAGAATGCAGCAAATCATCAAGAAGATTATGCATCATGACCAAGTGATATTTATCCCAGCAATGCAGGTGTGGTTCAACATATGCAAATTAATAAATGTAATACACCACATCAAAGACAAAAATCCTATGATCATATCAATAGATGCAGAAAAAGCTTTTAATGAACTCCAACAATTGTTCATGATATAAACCCTGTAGAAAATCGGAATAGATGATCTCTACCTAGTCCAATAAAAGTCATCTATGACAAACCCCAACCAACATCATACTAAGTGGACAAAAACTAAAAGGTTTCACTCTAAAATCAGGAACAAGACAAGGATGTCCACTACCACCACTCCTATTCAATATAGTTCTGGAAACTGTTACTCAGTTTTAAACAACTATCTCTTCTCAAAATTGCTTCTGACTAAACTTTCTCAAACATGCTGGCATTGCACTGGGCTCCTTCAACTGTAGCCTGTTGTGTAGAAATACTCATTTTCAGAGTAGAACTCCATGCTGGCTTTGCAGTTTATAATAACCATGAGCTTTACTTGGTGTTAGCACTGCTGGCCTGTTCCATTTTTTTTCCTTGTGCTATTGAGCCTCTGGCTTCACCTTTTGTCTGTGGAGAGAGGTACCTCTTTCTAGGATCTGGTGTCAGCTCCCCAGAATGCTTTGTTCTTTTATCTGCATTGTTCTCCATTTCCTTTTATTTATTTATTTTTTGAATTTTATTTCAAAGGGAAAATACAATGAAAACAATGATACAGAATTTCAAGCAAGGTAATAGGAGGTTAACAATGGTTAATATTTTGCATATTGTTATCTTCAAAGTAGCTGCTCAGATTATAAGATGTAGGCTGAAAAATTGATCAAACAATATAAGCACAAACCATTCTTTTCAATGAACTAATAGAAATTGGTAGTATAATTACTATAGCTGTCATGTACATTTTCTTTTCCCTTCCTTCTTTTCTTCTTTCCAAATCCTAGTTCTTTCCTTTTGAGCAGTTTCTTCCCATTTGACAATATCTATTGTGCATTTGGGATCTAATTATTTTTTCAGTTTCTTACACGAAGGGCACAATATAATGCTTATACATGCAAGTCTGATTTATTTCACTTATGAATATAGTCTCAAGTTGCATCAATTTATCTAAAAAATCCTCCAGTTTATCCTTCTTTATAGCTGAATAGTGCTCCACTGTATAAAAATACCACACTTTTTATCCATTCCTCTGTTGATGGACATTTGAGTTGTTTTCAAGATTTAGCTACTATAAAGTGTGCTGCTATAAATATGAGGGCAGTTATATCACTGTGTTATGATGTTTTTAATTCTTTGCGGAAAATACGCAGAAGAGGAGTAGCTGGGTCTAAAGGGACCTCTAAACATAGTTTCTGAGGGATCTTTACAATGATTCAAAAAGTGGCTGTACGAGTGAGTCTACAATCCCACCTACAATGGAGAAGGGATTTTTTTCCGACCGCCTCTCCAGCGTTTGTTATTGGTTGATTTCTTGATAACATGTGCTCCATTTGAATAGCTTCTCTGTCATTTTTTTTCTAGCAGATCCCTTGCAATTCCTGGTGATCTACTTTTTTTCTCATTTCTGTTTTCCAGGTGTCTCAATTCCAGACCTGGAAAGTCTATATTTTTCTGTGCATCACTGCATCACCATTTTTTCTCTTGCACATCCAGCTTGTGGTGATGACTGAACTTGGTGTTATGCTACGATGTTGATTTTTCAGGAAAGCAAAACATGTATAAGAGTTATGAGATTAGTCTCAGTGACTTCCATTGAGATTTCAAAGGAATCATGTAGAGGACGTAAATTGCACTGCAGATTTTCACTATCTGCAACCAGATTTTTCTAGAATGATACATGTAATTGGGAACTAAACTGAAACTTCAGTGCAGATTCCAGATGATGGAGGGGTCTGCAATATGCAGTAGCATCAGATAAATCTACAGGCAGCATGTAAAGCCAACTGAGTGTGTGTTCAAGTAAACTGAAAGCAACCAGGTCACGAGCATGGCATTAACCAACTTTTTGAGAACTTATCTCATACCACAATGACCCCTGTATTAGTCAGCTTTTGGTTGGTATGACCATGGACCTGAAAAAAGCAGCTTAGGGTACAAAAAAAAAAGGTTGTTTTTTGGTTCTCACTTTCAGAAGTTTCGATCTAAGGTCAGCTAGCTTCAACATCAAAATATCATACAGAAGTGCAAGGTAAAGAAAAGCTATACACCTCATGTCATCCAGAAACCAAAAAGCAGTAGGTGACCTTGACAGGAAGGGGTAAGATATCAGATACTCCCTGTTCCTTGTCCTCTTGTCCCACATTGTTACGATTTATATCAAGATGTCTTCCCAAAGCCTCAGGAGCTAATGGATGTGGTTTTTGCAAGGTGTTTGGATTATTAAAGCACTGAATTTGACTTGCTTTTGGAAGGCGGTGCCTGGTCAGAAAGCACAGTTCACAGAGGGGATGACCTGTAAAGTCTTTTCTTCCTTTTCAACTGCACCCTTCTCTCTCTGCTTCCTGTTTGCAGTAATGTGAGCAGCTCTCCACAGCTCAGGACCTTCCATCACACCAATTTTAACTGAAACTTCTAATGCACAAGCAAATATATATATATATATATATATATATATATATATATATATATATATATCTTTGCTTTTAAATTACAGATATTGAGTCCCAGTGATGACAAAAGTGACTATGCACAAGTACATTCAGAATGTGTTAATAATTTTCTGCATGCCTCCCAAGCCAAACAAATTCACAAAATTAACTAACAAAAGATCAGCCCTGCTCAAATTGGCTTCCAAACACCTATCATCAAATCACACCTTATCTCTAAATAAAGGTAATAACAAGGTCATAATTCTACCTAATATGATATATCTATCCAGTCTACAACTGAAGATGAACTAATCGTTTATGCAATTTCACAAAAGTTTTATCAATATTCTTAAGTCTCATTCCAAAGACTCCTCTGAGACTCAAGGAAAAATCTTAGATTTAAATGAATATAAAGTTTAAAAATCAAGGTACGTGCTCTCAAGTTTCAAGGTACCGGGTAAAGATTTTCATTCAAAATGGGAGAACTAGAAGGATAGAAACAAATGCATCAAAGCGAGACAAAAACCTAACAGGGAAAACATTAATCATTGTAGTTCCATGTCTAGCATCCAGGGAATACAGTGGTGAAATATGAATTCTGGAAACTATGAGAGGCCTCACCACATATGACTTTTTTGTATAATACTTCCCTTGGTCTGGCTCTGAAACCAGTTGATGACTTTCTATGGTAGATGTTGCATGTTTCTGGCTTCAATTTCCTGGAGTTCCTAGTGCAGTTTCAAGTCACTCACGTAGCTTCCCACATTTTCTCAGAGTCTTCTGACAAGAATCTCAAACCTTGCCACACATTTCATAACTTCCAAGGGTTTTCTTTGAAATTAGAATAGAACATCCATGACCGTACAACTCGTTCATTCAATATGCCTTAAAGACCATCATCACATGGATGTCACTGAACTCTGCTGACAGCTTGTAAGGAAGCTAGCTTCACTTGGAAGATAATTGCTTGGCGTCTGTGTGCCTGGATAACCAAGTACAAGGAATGAATCCTGTAGAACTAATTTCCTAGGCATCCATTATCGTGTAGGGGGCCAAAAGGTTCTCAAATGAAATGTTTACTAAACTGCACTGTTGAGCGTGTGACGGGTAGGGTCTTGCTGATTTCAAAGATATTCTCAAGGCATCTTTCTTTTTGTCCTAGTCCAGAGTAGATATTTAATTTCTTTTTAACTATGCTGAACTTCTCATCAACCTCCTCCAAGTTGGCCCAAGCTTTACAAGCCCTTGTTTTTATGGACAACTGAAAGCTTGTGAGATCCTCCTTTGCTGCTTTTTGCTCCAATTCCCACTATAAATCTGACTAGAAACAGCGAGTACAACACATGACACAGTCTAAATGTTAAGATGTCTTTAAATTTATCTGGCAGGTGAATTAATACACCATATTTAAACACATCCTCTCACAAAGTCTCTCACAAAATGGGTAAAATGTAGACAAGTTCTCCGAGAGTACTATGTATGGCCTATAGTACAGGACTCAGTAGAGTCCTCGTTCCCACCTGAAGCATCAGGAGAGCAGTCTACTATTTGTATTCTTATAAGCACTATGGACTTCTGAGCTCCCACCAATGTCACTGATCCAGTTCCATGTTATGGCTTGTATATAGATGTTACCCCAAGGCCTCATGCATTCTTAGCTGGGGTTTTCAGGAGGTGGCTGGATCTAGGGTATATGAATATGGTTTAAAGTTATGTGGTAACTAAATCAGTGCAATGATTGGTCTTGCATAGTTCTATGTGTGGATAATGGAAAGTCCCAGCTGTTATGTGGGTGGCAACAGTAATAGGCTGGTAGCCTGAATGTAATTAAAATAGAAAGGGAGGCTCCCTCTTTCCTGCTTCCTGTCTCCTGTCTGTCCTGCTCTGGACTGTTTCTCTTCTGCCATGCTCCTTTGCCATACTGCCCTTTCTTGGAACCAGCTGACTATGACCTGAAACCTCCACAAACCATGGGCTAAAATAAAACTTTCCTCCTTTAACTTATGACTCTCAGATATTTTGTTTCAGCATTGAAGAAGTAGCCAAGACACTCCACTTACACCATTCTAGGTTTTGCTAACATGTATATACAACAACTAACAAACTCCTCATAGAAACCAGTTCTAAAGTGTTTTGAACTATGTCTTCAAGATTAGCCGCAGCAATGACCCCATTCCTGTTTCCAGTTGTCTATATTAGTCAGCTCTTCACCTCTGTGACCAAACTTTTGAGAAAACTAATGTAGAAGATAAAAGGTTTATTTTTGCTTATTGTTTCAGAAGTTGTATTTCAAATTTAGCTTGTTGCGAGGCAGAAACATTGTGGACAAAGAGCACGGAAGAGAAAAACTGCTAATCCAAGGGTAGCCAGGAAACAAATGGAAGAGAGTCCTAGAAGCAGAGACCAGGGTCCAGAAATAGTTCTCAAGATCATGCCCCCCATGACACACCCAGAATGCTGCTTTGCTTGTCTCCTCTCTCTCAGACCAATCAGGTGGCAAGTTTAAGTATCACAGCCTGGATGTCAGATAATGAGGTTTAGGATTTAAAATTTATTCTGCTAGATCTTGTTCTTGCTTTGGGACAATTTTTTCTTACTATATTACTAGTCCTCCTGTAATAAGAATGTATACCCTGTGCCTGTCCCACCATTTTTTTTTTTTTTTTTTTGCAGCACGAGGAATCGAACTCACAACCTCGCACCTGCCAGGGCAGGCACTTAAGCCACTGAGCCAACCTCCCGGCCCTAGTTTTTTCAGGCAGGGTCACATTATGTAGCTCAGGCCGCTCTTGCGCTTGCGTTGTAGCCCAAGCCTGCCTCGAACTCACAATGTTCCTCCTACCTCAGCCTCCTGAGTGCTGGGATTAAAGGCGTGTGCCACCACGCCCGGCTCCACCATTGTATTTTTGAAGTTACATTAGTTACATTCCCATTTCCAGTACAAAATACCAGACACATATAGCATAAAGGAGGAGAGTTTGGCTAAGAGTTTTCAATGGATTCATTCTATGGAAACTGACTCCAATGCAGAAAGATGATAGCTGTAGAGGCCTCCGAGTACCTGAATGGTTAAACTCAGGATAGTATTTCCATAGGTGGCCCCAAATGACCACAGCACCCTTAGGCTCTCCTTCTGTCAAAGAAAAGTCTTTCAAGAGTTTAAACTTTTACACCTGTGGGTCTGAATTGTTGGGTATAACCATTTCCTCAGATACTCTGGAAGTATCTTTCCTATCATTATGAAGCAAAGTACTTGTCTTCTTTTGAATGGTAATATTTTCCAAAACCATCCTTCTCCAACTTTTTACATGTTTATTTCTAGTGAGACTATAAATATTTCGTGTTCTTTCGCTCTATTTTTTCATAGAATTACCACTATAAATCTGGCTAAAACACTATGCAGCATTCATGTCACAGCATGAACTTTGGGCTTCTGTGAAATTATTTTATTAGATTAATTAGCCTGTAACCTTTGAATTCAACCTCACACAAAGTCTTAAGGCATGGACGAACATAAACAAATCCTTTGACACAATAAAAGCATGTATGTGCTCTGGTTCAAATTTCAATGGAGTTCACATTCTCAGATAAAATCTCATGTGCATATTCCTTCCAGTTTTTCTAAACTCTCATCAGTATTGCCTGTCAAACAGTGCTCACAACATTCTTGGGCTTTTCTAGCCTGCATCTCTCACACTTTTTTAAACTCCTCCCATGAACCAGTTCCAAAGGCTTTTGAAGCACGTGATCAGATGTAGTCCCGCCAGTGGCTGTGTTCCTGGAAAATATTTTCCGTTTTTGTTACTCTTCAAATGCATCTCAAACAAGATAGTTTTATACTGACTTGAAACTTTCAGAGGATCCAGCAAACGGTTGGTTGGCTCCAAATAGAAAGAGCCTGGCTTAGAATAGTTGTTCAGCTCATGGCAACCAGGAAGCAGAGAGAAAACAGAAGGTTCGGGTCAAGAATACACCTTTTTAAATCATGATCCACCCTGCCTTACCTCTGACCAGCTCCCACCTGCCAATAGCACACTCAGTCATGAACTCATCAATGAATTAATACACTTGATGAGTATATCACCTCCATGATTTGGTTATCATCCAAAAGCCCTACTGCTATATACATGAGAACTTGTGAGGATGTTTTACATCTAAGTCATAATTAAAGTATGAAACTTTCTGGCTATTTTTTTAAAAATAAGAATTCAAGTTTGAATGTGCCTTGAAATTGGGATGAGGATTTGGACTTGGATTTTTGAGCAATACCACCACAGTTAAAACTTTGCAGAATCCTGCAGATCTACTAAATGTATTTTGAATTGTAAAGTGGACATGAACTTTTAAGGGCAGAGATATAAAGCAATGATTGAGATAAGTGCTTCTCAGTTCATGGTAGCACTATTGGGATATATTATGGACCTTTAAGAGTACAGGCACAATAAGTGGTCCTTATGTTACTGGAGTGTACCCCCAAGGGGGATTGTGGGAACCTGGACCTTTCTTTTTCTCTCTTTGCTGCCTGAACAGGAAGTATATGCTTTTGTTCTCCCAAACATTCACCTCGATGTGATACCTGACCACAAGCCCAAAATTATAGAACCGATTGATCATGGAGTTCAATATACAAAATCATAGGCCAAAATAAAACTTTTTTTTTCGTAAGTTAATGATGCCAGCTATTTCATTATATTAAAAGAACATTAACATAATATTTGAGTTAATGATATCAGTATGAAATTATGTCTATCAAACACTGCCTTCGTGTATGCTAAACATATATAAATATAAGTGATGCTAGTATGTTATAAAATCACATGTTCCAAGTTATAGGTCAAACACAATAGAGGAAGAGTATGTAAAATGACTATGAACAGACAATTATATACCTTAGTGTTGAGACAGTGTCAGAAACACCTCAACTCTCTATATGTGAGATTCCAGAATACCAAAAAAAGTCTAATTAAAACCTAACATGAAAATAACTTCCTATTCTTAACAATAGATACCGATGTACAATATTTCTCTATGCAACTTTGAAAATTATTTTGGATCAGGCTTTGAGAAATGTGCAGGTTACAGCTCTAGCCATGTTGTGGCTTATATTTTCATATTAATTTAAAATGATATTTTTATTCTATTCATATTAAAATATTACTTAATATGACCCTGATCATTATTAAAACAACTAACAGGAGAATAATAATCATTGTAGACAAGTAGTAAAATGGAAGCATATGTTTTTTTCTTTCTTTTCAAGTCACATGTAAAAATTAGGGCCATGTTTTTTAATTTACAGGTCTCGTAAGTTAGATTCTGTGTAAAAAGAAGACATTATATCCCTGCTTTTCTAACTTTTTTCCATGTTTTTCCTTTTATTATAGACAGGTACTTAATATATTGTCCTTTTAATAAAAACTTTCAACTGACACTTGGAGGTTCTCAGACATTTATTCTGATTAGGACTACACGTAAATCCATATTCTTAAGGATCTGACCAGATTCTGCCTATTAATAGCCATTTCTTTTCATAAAATGATGTACACTATGTGTTTCTATCCTTATATAAATCTACCATTTAATCTACAATATAATTCATAAAGTATGTTATTAGAATTCATTCTGTGTTGCTTTACAATAGAAAAAGCTAATCAACGCTTCTCAATTGTACTGTGTTCTGTGAAAATTATAAGAAATAGATGCCATAACTCAACCATTATGGAGCTCCTTAATCAAATACGGAGTTTAGACAAACACAAGTAATAGAATCATCAGCCACAGTTATACACACATATCCAGGAGAAACACCTCATAACTGTAGTTATAGAAAAACCCCAGCCATGTAATAGCACTGTCCTTTGGTAGCAGGTTTTGAGGACAGGACCTGGATTAAGAATGAGAAAAGCACCGATCACTGTAACGATAAAGAAATGGCCTTAATAAAATTAGTTTTTGAACCTCAGTTTCCCCATAAGTATAA
The DNA here is from genome assembly GCA_004363535.1 of Dasyprocta punctata. NCBI lineage: Eukaryota > Metazoa > Chordata > Mammalia > Rodentia > Dasyproctidae > Dasyprocta > Dasyprocta punctata. The sequence goes on from RJWM01001563.1 coordinate 138,180, forward strand.
TTTTGACATTAATCTCCTCTACCATCCTTAGTCATTATTTATGAGGATCAAATGATAAAATGTGTGTAAAGGCTTTACAAACTGGAAATATGAATGCAAATTTGAGGAAATGTTTGTTGCAGGTCTTGATTACTAACACAGATTATTTTGCCCAGAGTGACCCTAACATCAATTTTGTTCATTTAAGTACTACCTGAAAGTATTTTCTCAATAGCCTGCATGTACTTCTTTCAGCCTATGAGCTCCTATAATCACTTATCAGTATCTCTCTCAAACTGCCTGGTGTTATCAGTTCTTTTTTATTTCTGCATTGTAATTTTTGCTTCTTCAGTCTATAAGCATGAATTTTATAAACGGTTTTTCGACACTACCTAATATAGTTACCCACATTGTATATTCAGTATATGTTTATTGTGATTGATTACAGGATCATTCATTCATTTGTTTACCATATAGAGTACTACTCTGTGTCATGTGTGGTACTGCTCTAAGAAATGAGGCTATAACTTTACCCTTAGGATTTACATCTAAATGGGGAAGATATATATATAGTGCTTATATACATTGAATCACTAAATTTATATATATATATACACTCCAAGATTTTGCACAATACATTGTTTATTTATATGCATAGACAGATATATTCTAAAATGTATACAGTCTTAGTGCTTAAAAGGAAGAGAATTTAGTATGATGGTTGAACATGTTGTTCTTTTAGATAGAGAAACCAGAACTGTCTTCTATGAAAAGGATACATTTGAGCATACACATAGGTGAGGGAAGAAGCAATGCAAAGACCTGAAGAAGCACGTATTGTGCACCCATCAAGCTTTCCCTAATAACTACGATTTTAAAACACAATTAATTTTGTAGGATCTGCATATTCATTCATTTTTAAACACATGTTTATAGAGTTATTGCTATGTTCCATTCTGTGGCCCACAATGAAGAAGAAACTATCGACCATGACTCTCCTCATGGAGTTTTTATAGGGTTGATTTTTTTCCTCAAATCTGACCAAACAAATTGATATATTACTTTTGATTACAATGACACCTTATATATATTCTAATCTCAAGAAATGAGATTAGAAGATATATATTTTAATCTCTAAAAGAAATGTAAACTGATACAGCCATTTTAGTGAAAAATTCTGTCCTTTCTTAAACAAATTTAGTATATGCATACTTCATTAACAGGTAATTTTTCTCCTGGCACTATCCAAAAGAAAGCCTCTTACAGATCTATATGGGAACATCATTGAGATGTTACATGTGATATTTCCAAATGCAATGGAGCCAGAGTGCTTATTACTGCAGAAATCAAAGTATCAACTATGATATTTCCACATTCATAATGGAGCATTATACAGTCTTTTCTAATAGATAAGATAGAACTTCCCTTACTTTCAAAAAACAATCCTAGCATAAGTGATCTAAAGGTGATATGATAACTCCACGTTTTTCACTACTTTCACTCACCTTATCACTTGCTTTGCCACCCCAAAAATGTAGCTTTTAGCTTTCAGTTGAAGATGATCACTCGTCTCGCACTACTGGCCTGACTTTCTCAAACCATGAAGAGACTGAAATGAGAGATCATTTATCTTTCCTTTCCTTTTGAAACAGTTGCATATACTTCCACTTATGTTCCATTAGTAAAAACCCGGTTGCATGGCAACATTAAGAGTACAAAGTAAACCAGGGAATGAATCTTTAGCAGGGTATTGAGGAACTCAGAGAAGCTTTTAATGAGCAAAAGAGGAGAATGGATGCTGACTGAACACCTTGTATTCTGTACTATCGACTATTATGTGCCTAGCAAGAGATACTTTAATTTCATTTTTTTCTCAGGGTAAGTCTTTGAAATTCACTATTACTATCACTGACATCACCTCTTAATTTGGAATAGCCATATTTCAAGTGTTTAATACCCACTTGTGGACCTCTGCTATCATTTTGCATAACACATTTCTAAAAAGAATCTATCCAGTTCCTTTTAAGATTTGAATATACTACTGCTAATTGCAATTTCAATCATATTGTAAGGTGCCTACTAAATCCTCTGTCTTAGTTACTTTTCTCTTGTTGTTGAGAAAGAATACCTGATGCCAAAAATTAGGGAAGGAAAGGTTTATTTCTTACAGTTCTTGGGGGTTTCAGTCCATACTCAGCTGACTCCAAGGCAGTGTGGCATGACGGGGGGGGGTGCATTCATGGCCTCCACAAATAGTAAAGCGTGAACCAGTCAAGAGAGAGAGACACACATTATTTTTGTCCTTACTCTGTATGCTGGCTCCACCCCTGGGTGGGCGCAACACTCACATTGTCAATCTCAGCACCAGACAACAAACAAATCACCAAAGCTAGACTGAGCCACATCCATGATTACATGAGACTTGGCAGGACCATGGGAGCATAAACCATAATACCCTCCAAAATTTTCATTTTATTTTCAGTGATGGAGGATTCATATATTCTCAGTTACTTGTTAGTACTTTCCTGCACCAAAAGCAAATCTCTAACCATGAATTATCTTCTTGATCTTTTATGGAAATACATTAAAACTAAACAAACAAAAATATTGGAAAGATTTATTGAGCATTTATAGAAATGGATTCTGAGTTATAATTTTATTTTTTTCAGCAACAATTCATAAAAAGGTTTTACAGATGTATTATTTCACACATGTTCACTTACCCAAAACTATGCATTGCAAAAATTACTAAGGACAATGAAGTTTAGAAAATTTACATTTTTATGGTTATATGTATGATTAAGTGACCACTGTTTTTTGTCACTTACTCATAGGGAAATGATCTGACAATATAGAGAGTAGGTGAAATATAGAGGAGCTGAGGAATCAAAAAGTTGCAAGCCAACTGAGACTAGTTTGATAAGATCAATCATTTTGAAGATGATTATTTTTAATCATTTCAAGTTCTTTGTAAGGGTAAAATTAAACCCTATTGAGAACGTGGGGATAATTCATGCGGTGATTCTTGCAGAAACCATCAAATTTAATTATAAATAGTTATGAATCAGAGTGAAATTGACACAAAATAAATCCAACTACCTAACTCTGAGAGTTTTTACAAGAGTGGAAGAACATCGAGGAAAGAGATTTTTTCAATTCTAGACATGTCTTCACCTCCAAGTGGTGTATAAATGAAAATCAGCAAAGACAACAGATTGTAGCAAATTGCCAACATACTTTTTTATTTATTCATAACTATTTTAAGTTAATTTAGAGGGAATGTAGAATATGTGGCAAAGAACTACAGTCTAATTTTTATACAATTAACTGACCCATTTGGATTTTGAACCCAAAAATCTCGTCTTTTTTTTCAAAAATCTTATCTTAATTAGCACCTTGAACTACTAAATTATCTTACAAATTTGATACTATCTAGGGAGTATATTTTACACCTAAGCTGGATAAGACTTTACTAAACCCATCCTGCTATAATTTTTGTCTTGCATTTTTCACCAGTTTCAACCCTGATATTTAATATTTTTGATATATGTCATAAATCAGGCATAATAGTGGGGCAATATTTTTGTGATATTTTTCATTCAATATCATTTTTAAAGTCCACTTAAGAGTATTTGAATTTTCTTAATATAAGTCTGTTTTTAATCAAGAAAATTTAAACCAGTGTTTCATCGTTGGATTTGAATTTGAGTGTGATTCAAATGTTTGCTAGAGTAAATATACTACTTAATGAAAAAGTAGTAAACCAAATTTTAATGAAAGTAGTAATTTTCTTAAATAAAAGTACTGGATTTTTAAAATATATTTTATATTGCTTACACTGAAATTAACATGTGTGGATTTTTGAAAGTCAACATTTATTTTTCGTAAATAACAAATCATAAAAAGCACATGCTCTTATAACCACATGTTTATATATTAAACATTCATCAATTTATTGTTTTATACACACACATAATACCTGACATTATCTGCTCACGTGACTCTTATAAACCATCTGTGGAAATTCACATGCAATTAAAATGATCTTCAAATTATGAACAACTAATGCAAACTATGCAGCAGTGCCAGGAAATACAAAGCAAAGGAAATCTTGTGTACTGACACTCATCACTGAAAGACTTCTAGAAAAAATTTAGAGAAATGATAGCTTGGTGAATATGTAAAATACATATTGACCTACATTTACATAAAAGTAAAATTGAGATTGTGAATCACAGCAATGAGTTCATCTTGCATATATATATTTGAAAAATTACATGAACATATTAAAAGATCTTTTATTTTAGAACATAATAAAATAAGATTGATTTATCTATCTGACTGTCCATCTTTGCCAATATATATTTATGTAACTTTTCAGTCTGAAGCCATGAATATAACATTCTGTCTGAAAATGATTTTATTACTTCCCAACATTACATTTCTGTAAAATATTTATGACTATGATTGCATCCATTTCTCACAATTTTGAGAAGAAAATTAGCAGTTTGGCTAGATTTTATTGCAGTAACTTGAAAGTGATATATATTTTGATACTTTAAAAAATGTTCTTCATTTATACTGTACTATGCATCTTTTCTGCCAAAACTACACTTGCTGGCATTACTGCGAATCTTCAACATTGCCTGTTGACACCTAAGAAATAATATTTGCAAGTGTACAAGAGTTTCATTGAAAGTTATAATTAAAAATAGGGAAGAAACTGTACTATGTATATGCAACATTTGTTAACATAAATTATATTGGAGCTGTCATTGAACACACTCATCTACTTTTATACTACAGTTATGCCAAAGGCCATATCCACAGTAGTTATAATCTATGCTTATTAGTTCTTCTGATGCACTGTTTTACAATTACTGTGCTCAGAAAAGTAATTATTCATAACTGAAAGAATAAATACAGTATTTTCTTTATCAGCATAACTGGAGGACTGAAATTCTGTACTGTGCTGTGAACAAACAAATGTTTATACAAACCAGGATTTTAAAAAAATAAATATTATAATAAGTAACAGTAGTTTGTCTATTATGTAGGTAAGCATCAGTGTGATTTACTAATATTCATGACCTCTGTAACTTTTTGATGTTTTCTTGAGTGGCATTCTTTTATATAATTTTGCAAGTCTTATTTACAATGAAGGGTGAAACATTTGTAAAGTTAACTACTAAACTTAGTAGACACTGTACATAGCACTTTTTTTCAACTACAAATAAGGTATTAAATATATTTATAAATTGTTATTACAATATCTGTTAAAAACACATATGAATCTATTTCATGACATTCTGAGTTCTCCTAAATGATGGAATCAACATATAAGACAAGCACAATCCTGTTTTTTTTTTTCTTTTTGACACAAGTTTTTGCTATGTAGTTCAGGCTGGCATTGAAGTCACTCTGTATCCTAGGCTGGCTTTGGACTCAAGGTGATCCTCCTGCCTCAGCCTCCAGAGTACTGTGATTTCAGGTGTGTGCTATCAAACCAGTGTGACATGTGCAATCTTGAAACTAATAGTAAATATATATGTATTATATAACATATATATTTGTATTATATTTATTTAAAGCAATATTCTGCTTAATGTCTAGGAAATAAAGTTTTTAACAGGCAGAGGTTCTATTTTCATCTTTTATGTTTGCAGAAAGGAAACTGCAAACTTGATCATTATAAAAATGGAAAATGAAATCACTGTAATTACCGATTATTTATTCAATGCGTATTAGCTGAGTGGCTTCTATGTATAAGTAATTGTTGCAACTCAGAGATGATGCACAAAGAGGTCACAGTCTGAGAAGGTAGAAAGATATACACATTATATATGTATTATATACATGATTATATTTATATTCATATATGTTTGTGCTGTAATACAAAATGTATAAAATTTACTATTATGAAGGTCCTGCAATATAGTTAATTTTTTTTTCAGTTCAAATGTCTTAATGATGAAACTCACTTTCAATTTCTAATACTGTCAAACAAAGAAAGGTTTTTTTTTTATTCATGCTGCAGTTTTCTGGGAATGTTTTAAATAAGCCAAGTGCCTAGAATGTATAAAGAAATATGATAGGTTGTTTACTTTTTTCTGAAAGAATTGTAACCTTTTTTAAAGCAAAAAGAAATATGACAGTTTATTTACTTTTTTTCTAAAAACTTGTGACCATACTTAAAGCAACAATGAAACAAAAAAGCTAGACAATTTTATGGTCTTTCTGTATTTTATTTATCCTTCCATATTGATGCCACAGATTATGTGGCTTAAAGAATAAAAAGTTATCTTCCCATCGCCCTGAAAGTTGACCAATTTTGTTTCTTGTAAATGTTCTACTCCTGCTTGTGGACTACTGCCTTGCAGTGTGTTCTCCAGGTAGTCTTTCTTCTGTGCACAGTGTCTAGAAGGGAGGTGGAAAGTGTTTTTCTCCCTTCCTTTTCTGACAAGAACATCAGTTCCAGTAGATTTGCATTCTAATCTTTTGATGTCATTTAATCATCTAACTTACTTTATAAAGACACTTTAATTATATTTGTGTTTAGGACTTCTACTTGTGGAACTGAGCAAAATACAATTTATTTCATAGCACCTATTCATTATACTTAAGAAAATAAGCACTAGGCTTGATACCTTCATTTTTCTTTTTTGTTTTTAATTTCAGTTTCTGTACATATTTATCTCTAAAGATACCTCCACCAGCCACACATACACATGTAAAATTTAAGTTTACAAATCAATTGGAACTAGGATATTGTGGATATGACAATAATACTGATAGCTGACTTCACTGAGACATCTTTATTTACTCCAAATCCCCCAGGATATGAAAAAAGTACTTCCGCTTCCTATATATCCAGCATTTTTATTTACCATATCTTCAGCAACTAGGACAAGCTACAGGTTTTCTCCCTACACAAAAATTTTTATCATTTCTTGCTAACTCAAACTCATGACTATAACTTAATGGACAAGTATGAAATACCTATTGATCTAGGAAATAATAAATCTATTTAGTTGGTATTTCAAAAATAGTTTACCTCATAAGAGAAATACGTCATTTTTATTTGTCCTCTCCACCTACAAAGCAAAATTAATTTATCGTTGCTGTTGTTATTTTTATATAGTAAAATTTCACATCATGAAGAGAACTATGATTTTATTTAAGACATTCTCATAGATTTTTAACCTAGTGAAATTTATGTAAAGGCATGAACTTCTATTAAAAATCTTTGATCTATGAAAAGGCATGATATTGATGTAGTGAATCACCCAAATTTGAAATTTTATATTCACAGATTCATATTCTGGGATTAAATTAGACACAAATTTTACTTTCTGTCAACACACAAATTTGCCTAAAATGTAACCAGTTCAACCTCATAATTCAATTATACACTAACATAATTTGATTAGTTAGGCCTTGTTTTTGAAAATAGTTTTCCTGAATCAAGTATAGGATAAAGAAAACATTCCATTATAATAAAATATTAGGCATAAACTGGTTTCATCAAATAGGGAGAAGTCTATAGACAGATATTAAAAATCGTGGGTAGAGTTTAGAAGACATGATACATAAGCCAAAACTAACCTCAACAAACCAAAAATCAAAGCATTTCTTGGATGTTCAATTATCTTTCTAAAATAAAGCTTTGCTTTTTGTTTTATTTTGGCTTTTTTAGAGGAAGCATGGAGCAGCATTATGAGATTATACCAACTTTAATCTTTGTTCCAATATTATACACTATTCTCCAATATTCCTTCCTTTGTACTTTTCCTTCCTTATATCAGTGGGTAGAGAGGACATAATAAATTACTGCCCTGTGAATTATGAAGTTTACCGCTTAGGTCCTGATCCCTGTCATGCTTCCACTGATTATGGCACTGCCTTCTGTGTCCCAGGCAAGCCTGTAAAGCTGATCTGACAAGTATCTCAGCAAAGGTTGTTTTAAGTTTAATTAAGGGTTTCAAGTTGAGAAGACTTAATAGACCTGCCTGGAACCTTTCAAATGTGCCAGGCAATTATTGGATTATGGGAATCAGAATCAAGTAAATGGACACATTTGTTTTTCAGGAATTACACTATGCTACATAACTAGAGACTACTTGATATAAGTGAATGAGAATATTAGTAAAGAAGAGTTAATGTTAAGCTAAGAGCTCCTGAAAACTAGAGGGAAAAAGTGGGCATTCATTTCTAATGTGAACCTTTGGGGAATACATTTTAACGTTTTTTAAATAAGTGGTAAAATAATACAAAATAATTGTGCTACATGCAAATATTGAACCTTGATCTTTCAAGAAGAATATTTTTACAGGAAAGAAAGGAGTCCATAAGAGATCTTTGCTCTTTAATTCTCACACGGAGCAATGATGTATTCTATCAAATTTATGGTTGGGAAAAAACTCTAGTCATTTATATTTGGTAGTGATAAGAGGAAAATCCTGCTCTCCAGTTCTCACATAAAGTGCTTCTTATGCAAATTTGACAACTTAGTTTAAGTTCTATATTATGAAGGAACAGACTAGATGTGAAGAATATTAAATTATTCCCCCATTGGGGAGTATGGGCTTATATGATTGCTTCCTAATGGCAGTGTATTTTTACACCTGGCAATAGGAATTCACAAATCAATCCATTAATCCCCAAAATAAAATATTAAAAGACATTAACTAGATTATCTGAACAAATTTTCATCTACTTATTTTTCAAGGCAGAGCTACATGAATTTGTTTGCCTTTATCTTTCCCTATTTCTGCCAGCATTTTCATTCTCAACCATATTTGCTTTCTTAAAGCAAGGAATTTGTATAAGCTGCTTTCACTATTTCTACAAAAGCAGAAGTAGCATTTTCAGTCCACCTTTTGTAGTTATTTGACCTTGCTGCTTTTCTGAACATAAAAGTCTTATTCTCTGTAGAACTGCAGGCCGTATGAGAAACTATCAGTCAGTTTTACAGATGCTACAAACACTTCAAATCACTACAAAGTTAAGAGTATCCTAGTAAATCTCACATTATGGGTTCTATTTTCAAATAACTGACTTAGGAGGAAGCATTATTTAAGCCCATTTCATGCAAGTAGTTGAAATTGTGGGTGGAAAGTACCAGGCATATCAATCTCAGACATTAGTGACATCATAGCAAGTGCCATACCTGAATTTTCATTGAATTTCTACTGAAGAAAAAAATCATATCTATCTCAAAGGCACATAATTAATGAAGTATAAAATGTTTGTAGTTCAGGATGAGGGCTGAAGTGCATTTTAGGGGAAACATGAGACTAGTAGGGGAAGAGTACTCCTCATGTCAGTGATAATTAATTTCATTGTCCACATCAGGCAATACATTTAAATTTTAAATGTCTATGCAAGTACTAGAATTGTGTAAGAATATGAAATGATTTTTACTTATGCAGAACACTTTAGAAAATATTGCTTGGTACTTTTCTTAAAAGTAACAAGTACCCGTATGAGTAATTTTAAGTCTATTCATAAAATAACCATCATTGTCCTATTTTTGTATGAAGAGTGGCTTTATTAACTGTTTCTATTCATTTCAAAACCAAATTGTGATAGTATTTATTTTCTTATATCTGGGTATAAATGCAACAGAAAAGAAAAGGTTTATACACGTTATGACATTAAACATATTAAATAGAACTATGTTATTTATGCACAACCCGTTATTTATCTATGAAGTCACAAAAATGCACCATGTATGTAGGCAAAAACACAAACATAGTCTAGCTGAAACATATTCTGACTGATTCTAACATTGGCTGTAATATAACATTGCTTCTTTAGGACACTCCTCACAGCTGCTTAACTATTCTATCAATTTGTATACCTCTATTTTATTCCTTCTGCATAAAATATCTTGCATATCTCTTCAAAGATCTTTTCTGAGTAGAAAGTGTATTTATTCTTTACGTTAAAATAGCTAAGGAACGTTTTCATTCCCACTCATCTTAAAACAATTACACTAGTGCACATGGTAACATGGCATATTTTATTGTAATGGAGGTACAAGAATGGTTTATACCTAAAATATACCAGTTTTTGAAATGTTTCATTGTTTATTTTCTGTCTGTCACCTCAGTTATAGTGTAATCATTAGCATAGAGACCATTTTATTTATATCAAATCTTCAGTGCCTATTAATGTCTTATGCACAAAGTAGGTGCCTAATAAAGGATTAATAAATTAATGTAAGAGAAGTCAAATGCTGCATTGCTACACTGAGTAAAATTGAAAGTAGGTGCCTAATAAAGGATTAATAAATTAATGTAGGAGAAGTCAAATGCTACATTGCTACACTGAGTAAAATTGAAAGTCACTTAAGCCAATAATTGTTTAGAAGGGAAAATCTACTGAAGAAAAAAAATCATATCTATTTCAAAGGCACGTGCAAGTAACTTTTATTTCCTCTATTTCAATTTTTTATCATTTTGCAATTAAAAGGACAGCAGACTGTACAATAAGCAGAAGAAATTTTATTAGTACCTGTGCTTGCAATTATCTGCCTCATATGGTGACCATAAATGTTTAATATTAATATTGTGATTCAGTAAGTTCAACTATTTTAGCATGTATTTTTTCATTTTATGTTTTTTTAATTTTTATTGGCACATGTTTGGGGTACAGAATGTTTACATTCCTTGTGTGGAGGTGTACATGTACATCGCACATCTTAATTCCTTTTATCATTCCCATTCCCTCTCCTCCCTCCATCTCTTGATCCCCTTCCCATTCCAGAAGGATTTCTCTCTACTTCCTAGTAATCCTCTCTCTCTCTCTCTCTCTGTCTCTCTCTGTCTCTCTCTGTCTCTCTCTCTCTCTCTCTCTCTCTGTCTCTCTCTCTCTCTCTCTCTCCTGGAAATTGAACTCAGGACCTCGTTCTTGACAGGTAGGTGCTGTGACACAGATATATCCCCAGTCCCTAATAGCTGTCTTTTATTTTGCTCTTTATTTATAATTTGAGCCTCTTCTATAAGAAAAACCATAATATATTTCATCTTGTGTGCCTGATTTATTTCACTTCGCATTGTGGTCTCAAGGTGAATCTATTTTCCTACAAATAACACAAGTTTAAATTTGTATAAGGTAGAGCTGTAATCCATTGTGTATAAATACCACATTTTCTTTATCCATTTGTCTATTGATGGATATGAAGTCTTCATCCAAGATTTAGCTATTGTGAATCGTGGTGCAATAAACATGGTTATGCATGCATCCTTGTAATACGATGTCTTTAACTCTTACAGGAAGATACCTAGAAGGGGAATATCTGGATCAAATGGAATTTCTAAATTTGGTTTCTTAAAAAATATTCATACAGCTATTATTTTCATGCTACTGTGCATCAGTTGGTATTTCCTAGGTTTCTTTAAAGTCCAAAAAAAGCTAGCTAATTTTACTATTAATTCTAATTTAGCATTAATTCAGACAAGCGCCATATACACTGAAGATTCAAAATAATTTTTAAATTTCTAGAAATGGTAGGGCATACCCATGGTTTTTAAAAAGAAAAGTTTTCAAAATTTGAGAGAGAAAGACAACATTAGGAGAAGATTTATAAATGAAGACAATTGTATCTGATGATTCGATGAAATAGCTAAAGATATCGATGAGCTCAGCAGGTTCTCATTCAGCAGTTTAGTACATCCTTCAAGTGCCTTTCTTTTCCAAAACAAAGAAAAGCTATTCGCTTTGGTACTTGTATACAATTTTCCTTTTCAAAAAGGAGGAAAAGAAAAAAATGACATACATGAGGGTAATAAGAAAGCATTAATCAAGCCAGAACATAGAATAATTGTTTAAAAATAATTTATTCTTTGTAAAAATTAATGCCAAGTACTGCCCATGTCAAGATACACTGGAATAATTTGCCAAAGGCCTGCTTCACTGTTTTCATGCATTTTTATTTTAAAGTAAAAAAAATAAAAATAACAGTAAGACAGTGTTTCAAAACAGTTTAGTAGGAGAGTTACAATAATTAATACATTGCGTATTGTTTTCTTTGTAGTAGTTATTCCAAGACATAGGCATGATATCTTATCCAAACAGTAGAAGCACAAAATTTTCTTTTCAATGAACTAAGAGAAACTGGCTGTATAATAGTTTTAACTATCCACCCCACTCCCAACAGGGTAAAATCACTCTACTAGGTGGAAAATCATTGCATACAAGTTTCTGGTATAAATTGGATTAAATTATATTTCTACAGAACTTCCTTCTATGGTTATAGATCAGACTAACAGTTACCACAGTTTGTCAGTAGTCAGGCTGTACTTGAGTCTATTGTTATTGCCAACTGAACTACTTTAACCAGGATGTCATACATGTTATAACCTATTTTTCCCCCATATGACAACACCACAATTGTAAGGGGTCACACATCTTTTTTAAAGAAAGGGAAAAAAAAATAGGACGACTTTTCTTGTCTTGGTGCTCTTCCTGTCAATCATGCAAGTGGGATGCTTTCTTCTTGTTATACCTTGAAAATAAATATATGAGAAAAATCTTTCCATATAACAATTCTGCACTCCCTATTGCACATCAAGGCCCTTGTTAATGAAAATTGATTTTTGTGTATGTCACTGCATATAGTAAGTCATTTCCAAGTATAGCCTGAGAGTGAGGTTCCTATCTAGATATGTGCATAAAATTACATGGAAATGCTAATGAAAACCGATGCTGGAAATGCTACCAGGCTAACTTTAGTAAAGCTGAACATGATTCACAAGGAGCAACTACCCATGAGAAATGTAATCATTATATACTGCTAACATATACTCATAAAAAATAAAAACTGATAAAAAAAATCTTCCTGTGTCATTGCCTGCCCCTTCTTCCAGGAACAAACATGCTAACAATGTGCTTGAGAGAGGAAGACAGGAAAAAGCCCACAGGTTACTTATATTTGTTTCAAGATACCTATAGATTACTGTATCCAGCTCAACAATTTCAAAAGACTGAATTTCAGCAAACTAAATATGTGAATACAGTAATAATAAATGATTTTGGTTGTTGTGATATATCTGATATCATGTCGTTATCTGTGTTTTGACATACAAAAACAGATTGTGTTTGTGGCTTTCATTATCTCAATTAGTAGCATATCATCTTGGTAACAGTATTTTTTTTTTTGCTTTACATCAATATGAGGCATAAATACCCCATATTCTACGGAAAGGCTCATATGTGACATTATTTTTTAAAATCAATTTTGATTAATATTATTCATCAACAAGGGCCCATGGCTAATGTATTATATAAGTGCATATGAGATCATGATATAAATGTCCCCATGCTCTTGAAATATTAGACAAACTTCATATTTTAATTACATATTTTCTTATTTTCCTTCATTAGAATATAAGAAATTAAGACAAGGATTTCATTTTCTGTCTTACTAATTTATGTAACTCTAGTTTCTGCAAGAATAGTGGCGTACAGTAATTGCTAATAAATGTTTCTTGAAATAATGCACACAAAAGTGAATGTATTTATGTACTTTAAGTCACTATCATTCCAATCAGTAGTTATCTGTTTTTCATCAACACTGATAGGATCTTCCAATATCAGATATGGAGGCAGTAGTGTTCTTCACTCTTGTCCTTCCATTTCATAATGTATCAAACTTATCTTATTTATTTCTATTTTTTGTCTGCAAAAATGTAACAAGTATATTTCTTCTTTTATAACCCTTGTGCTAGTATTTCTTTTTTTACTGAATAAGATAACCAGAGTAATGTTAAGTACCAGCTATAATTCAATTTAAAAGAAAAATTTATTCCTGCTCACAGCGGGGAACTTTTAGTAACCTTCAGTAAATTAAATATTTAAATGGTTGTAAATCTATCAAATTAAGGAAATTGCATTTTATTACTATTTTGTTTTTTTTTTTTTTTTTTTTTTTTTTTTTTTT